>JASDQU010737718.1:26191-49224 GCA_032191745.1 Picea mariana | reverse complement strand
TTCACCCGCCTATGCTTATTAGAGATATTCGTCCATAGGTGAACAACTATGTAGCAGAAGAGGTCATCTGTCGCCAATTTCCTGGAATTGGCCACTCATTTGATGACCCTGTCAGCGAATACATGGAGCCGCCCTATTTCATCTCAACTCCAGCTTGTAAGGAGGAGTTGAAGAGTGTAGTCGTTCTGCTGTCACGGTTACACCATCCGTTGGTGATCATCGATAGAAGGAAGGAGCTTCTATCCAGGAAGCTTAGTGAATGGCTATGGTGGAAGTTCTCTTTCACCTAGCCCATGTAAAATATTTTATTAGTTTAGGATTGTATATAAATAAGCTTTTTTGAGCATGTAGCTTTATTTTGTTACTTTTATTTTTTCGGCCTGTATTTTCAGCAGCGAGATGTTTTCAGCATGACTCCATAGCCCAACAACAAGGCACTGAAGCTGCGGAATAAGTTCTTAGAGCATCGCAGGGACGACTCTATCCCCCATGGAGCCTAATGTTAGCGATATTTCTTGTCTCGGGACAAGAAATAGAAACAAGAAAGCGAAAGTCCCGAATCCCTGAGAGTCAATAGGGACCATCCATTTGGAAAGGATGCATGGCAGGAGATCAGCGTTATCGGGGAGGGTCCCGACAAGGAAGCGTCCATTGGAGTTGAGGCCATCGGGATATCGAAGATCCCGGGAGTGAGAGTTTTTTGCATTGCAGAATCACGATGCGCAATTTCCCAATCATGGCAAAGGTGGACCCCAGAAGAGGTCACGCGAGAAAAGGATAGGTGGCAGGCGAAATCGAGATTCGGCATATCGCGAGTCCCATGGGCTTATGATTTTTGGCATCGAAAAGTCTAAAACACCGACGGGGTAAGGTCATAGTCATGGGTGACGGTCAAGTTGGCCAGGGCTAAGCCAGGAGGGCCAGAGCGGAAAAAGGCGCATCACAACTCGGGGAATCGCGAGTCATGGAGACATGCGCATTGTGACATCGCAAGTGCCAAAACTCCGACAGAGGTATAGGGCTGCGGTCTTATCAGGGATTGGTCATATGAGTGGGAGCTGAGCCGAGAGGGCTAGTACGTGGAAGCGCTCATCGGAGAATCATGGATCGGGGATTCACGAGGACAGTGGTTGGTGGCAGTGGAAAGTTCAAAACCCCGAAACCCCGATATAGAGTCAGAGATCACCACGGATGGGTGCAGAGGCCGCGAGGAAAGTCAGAAGGACCTGTGGATCGGGTTTGCACGGTGATTCCCGAAAGGAATCTAAAGCACCGCTTTGGCTCAGAGAGGGGATTTAAAATGATCCTGAGAGCAGGAAGGCACAATGATTTCCCAGGTACCGATTCGATGTGGGCTAAATCCCAGTAGCTGCCAAGAATGAATGAAGAAAAGAGAGGGTGGTTGAGGCCTCGCCTCAATCATTAATTGCAAGGCATGGAGGGTCTGACCAGCAGTCTGCTTAGGAGGGTCCTATGTACCCATTCTTCCAGAGAAGCCAGGCTCGATTTTGCAACCAGCCGGAGGAAGTCTACACATGCTAGCTTGGCATTTAAATGGCTCAACTACTCCTCTTGATGGAGCCATGCGCAGTTAAGATGGCGTCTGTCATGGGCGTACGATCGTCCTGAGTCTGCATGGGCAGACTATCAGAAGCCATGCAGACGCAATTTTTTAAGTGCAGTATCTCATTTTCATTGCGGTGTTTGGTTTTGAGTATATGTAGGCATTTTCGACATTTTTGTAAGGATCTATGGTTGAGCAGAGCTCCCGATTGTAAAGTTTTAACAAAGCACTGTAAATTTGATAATGTATGAACTTTTGAGACTTCTTGCCTTATGAATGCCAGTTTCCCTCATGTCTTTGTTTACACTGTTTTATATTAGCTCGGAATTGGAGGATCCAGTCGAGTTGTAGTTGTTATAGGATGATGTTGTAATGGATAACTGTAGCAGTTACGAAGTTTCTAATCAGTTCTTGTGATTTTCTCAATGCTGAGTGACTTGGAATTGGAGGATTCAGTCGAGTCCCCTTTCAGTTTCTTGAGACCCTGAACCGAGAGGATCTTGCATTCAGAGTCTTTCCTCTACAAACCACTAGAAGCCTGTTGCCTACAGCTGTCTGTTCACCCTCCCTACCAAGTCTTCCACCTGCTCATCCTTTTATCAACCTGCTGGCTGAAGTTAGGATTCCAGACCTCCTTTGTTCTTTACATATCAGATACAGCCCTTGATTTAGAATGATATCTCCTCGAGCCTTTATCTCCATGTGATCATCCCTTTATAAACAAATCGTGACATTAAACTGATGGGCGTTGGGCTCTGCTTCTACAAGCAATCCAGGAGTGATTTCCAGCGCTAACAGAAATGCATAAGTACACATGAGAGATATAACAATTGACACTCATTTATGACCTTGTAAACCTTAGCTTTGTAGCAGAAGCAATAAAATTCCTACATAATTTGTAATATCAGGAATTTGGGAATTCCCTCGATATAGTAATACATAGAAAAGAGTAATACTCCCCCCAGATTAGGAAGAAATAATTATGGTCCTTTTCAATACCCTTATGTGAGGCCCATCTCAAAATAATCCTTGCATGACATTGATCATCACAGTGTTACTCTCTATTAATTTTTTTTTTTTGTGGAATTACAAATACAATTTCTTATGACCAATATCCATAACTTCCTTTATGGACAATGAGGTTTGTTAGGCTAGCTCTTAGCTAACCCCTTAGGTGGACCTTGTGGTCCCATGACACACACTTGCAAGTTTTTATCCATGGATGAAGTAAAGAAAATAGTTTAGTCTCTCACCCAATTAGTAAACACACTCACCCAATTATCTAACACAAAGGAGACTAGAATGTCTTCCCTGAATGTGCAAGTCGAACTTTGTTTTTATAGTATTGGGAATGTTGAGGGTGAGCATGATGAGGGTGGAAATTAATTAGGTTAAGGATCTAATAAAAGTAAGCATGTTTATGGGGAAGAAGTTTATAATAATGACCACTCATTTCCTAACCATTCCCACAATTTGATGCCTTTCTTCAATAAAGTTTATATGAATAAGTTTGATGGGTTATATCCACTAGGTTTAGTTGACCAAATGGAATGTTAATTTTCCCTCCATGCCACAGAGAATTACCTATTGAAACTCTAAATCAATGTCCTATATATGCATAAGAAAAATTGCCAGTGGAAACAATAATATAAAAAATCTTCTTTAGGGTTCATTGCATGGAAGTAGTTTGTGAAATCCAAGTTTTCCATCTTTATCCAAGATACTAATCTTGTGGTCCATATTACCAAATTACATCAAGTAGGAATTATAGAACAATATTGATTCTTTTGAGAATTTTATTTTCATAATGTAAAACTTAACTGATGAATTTTTAAAGTAGTTCCTTATAAATGGTACTAAGGAGGAAATCAAAGCCCAAGTGGAGATCAACCACCCTGTTGCTTGTTAGGATGTCACTTAGATCATTTTTCATGCATAATTTGTATCTTATGCCTATTCTAAACACCCCAATTTTTCTCATATCACACACCCAAATGTGGTGGGTTCTTAGTAGACTACTCCACCCCTCAATGTCCATAATTTGACTTGGACCAAAATGGTGGAATGGCAACTCAATGGTGGAGAATTTTCTTAGAGCATTTCCAACGAAATTTGATGTGGCACTGGTTGTATCCATTGAAGAGTATAATTACTTGTCACAAGTATCATTATATGATTTGTTGGGATATTTTTTATCCTATGAATCTAGAATGAATATATATGATTCTTTGGAAAATGATTTCAAGTCTCAGGTTTCTATCTCAAGAGGTATAAGTGGACCAAGATCAAAATGCGGGGACAAAAAGAGCAAAAGTAGTGTCCAAACATATGGAAATGAAGATTCACATCAAGAAAGGATATCATATCAAAATCCTCATAGCTAAAGGGGAAGCAACAATAGATTCTAACAACAAAATCAAAGGTATGACAAATCCAAGGTCAAGTGTTTTTATTACAATAATCTAGGTGATTATGCACATGAATGTTTGAAGAAGAATTTGTAAAACAAAATGCAAATTATTCCAACACCTCTAAAAACCATGAAGAATATTTATTTCTTACTTGTAATGTTGTTGAAGATATTTCTAGTAATATTTGGCTTATAGATCGTGGGTGTAGAAAGCATATGATAGGCGATGGAAATATAATTGAAAATCTATATGATTAAGTAAGAACTAAAGTTAAATTGAGGATAAGTAATATTGTAAAAGTTATGGGAAAAGGAATGGTCGATATCTTTAACCAAACAAGTGGGAAAAGGGCATATATGAGATGTGCATTATTCCCCATGATTGAAACATAATATCATTAGTGTTTGTCAACTTACCCAAAAAGGCTATAATGTAATTTTTAAGGAAGATGATTGTTTCATATATGACAAACCTCCAAGTAAGAGGTTAATTGCTAGGGCAAAGATGACAAAGAATAGAATGTATCACCTTGTCATGAATTATGGTAGTCAAGATGCCTCATTTTCCCAAAAGGTAACATGTTTGAATGAATTTTGTCTATGGCATTTTAGATTTGGTCATCTAAACTTTGGTGGCCTAAAGTTATTATAGCAAAAAAATATGGTTGAAGGTTTTCCTCCCATTCAAGACTGATCTAGTTCATGTGAGAGATACATTATAGCAACGAAACATAGGGATAGTTTCCCTAAGGGAGTGTCTTATAGGGAAAATGAAGCATTGGAGATAGTTCATATAGATCTATGTGGCCTAATGCAGACCCAATCATTAGGAGGAAGTTACTACTTCCTAACCTTCATAGATGATTAAAACACAAAGAATTAGGTGTATTTTCTTGCAAAGAAATATGAAAATTTTGACAAGTTTAGTGAATTCAAGGAAATGGTGGAGAAGAAAAGTGGCCATCAAATGAAAGTGTTAAGATCATATAGAGGAGGTGAATATGACTCAAAATATTTTCACAATTGTTTCAAACAACATGGAATAAAAAGACAGTTTACAACAAGGTATACACCACAACAAAATATTGCAGCTAAGAGGAAAAAAAAACCATCATGAATATGGCTAAATCATTTTGAAAGAAAAACACTTGTCAAATGACTTTTTGGGAGAAGCAATAGCTTGTTAGGTTTATGTTTTGAATTGATCTCCCACTAAAATTGTAAGGAACAAAGTTCCAAAAGAAGCGTGGATGGGTATGAGCTGCAGTGTAACCCATATTAGAGTATTTGGTTGTGTGGAATATGCTCATGTGCCTAAATAATTGAGAATGAAGCTAGATGAAAGAAGTGAAAAATCCATCCTTCATGGGTACAATGATCAATCCATGGTATGAAAATTGTATAATCCAGTGAAAAAGAAGGTTGTAAGCGGCATGGATGTTGAATTCAAATAATATGAAGCATGGGATGGAAGCATAGACATGACTATATATGTTGGAGCAGAAGTTCCTCAAGAAGGAGATGAAGTAGAGGAGAAGATCGCACTGTAACGACCCCTGTCGTTATGACTATAAGAGAAGCAAAAAGTGTAATTTTCTTTTGTTTTTGGCAAGAAGTCAAGGACGACATAGTTAACCACACCCTGACAGTGAACACAACGCATGCAGATCAAGCAATAGACAACAACGACTGTACACACTAGCACATCAAGCAACTAGGCGAAACATGCGTAAATCAAAGAAGGAAGCGACTGCCCACCTGACACAAACACAAACATGCCTACAAGCTAAAGGACAACATCCCCCATCTCGACACAATGACCTCGATGACCAGTAACTAGAACCTCTATGGTGTGCAACCAAATGCAAGAAGATGTTACAACCCAACACTAATAACAACTACAACGAACAACGCCCACAATGGGTAGCACAGAATTCGACCAAGTTATCATTCGCCTCTATCCAATAGGGCACGCCATGATCCCCTTGTCAGGAATCATTCTATCCTAAGGTGACAGACGTGACAATAACCCTGGCGCAACCTAACCTATCTGGACCAAAGACTCTAGATGAAACCAACGCCCTAGGAGCCGAATTACTGACAAGAAGATTAACTCTAGCACCCGACTACAATTCAACAAGATGAAAGGGAAACAGACAACTATATCCTTTATACAACACATTAAATTCCTTGTACAACCATTCTATTGCAACCCTACATATATTTGTACACATAAATGGTCATTATCAACGATTAGTTCATTGTATCTATTTCCAATTCCAATGTCAGAGAAATATTTCCCAAGGAAAAATTCGTTATCTTTTAATTGGAACAATTACGAAGCAGGTTCCTTAAAACAATGAAACAGTGTCCCTTAAAACAATAAAACTATGTCCTTTAAAACCGGATATGCTATCGTTTAAACTGAACTATAAAACAAATTTTCTAACAAAGGAACACATTTAAAAACGATGTCTAGGAATCTATGAGTTGATTTTACTGTAATTGTTATTTTTATTTGGTAATTATTGATAATTATATTGTAGCGAAGGATAACATTACAAAATCGTTGACTGTACAATTCAAATTTCTGAGTAAAATATATAACTGTCGAAATAAAAATCAAGGGAAAGGGCAACTCTATAAGACTACAGAGATCGCTAACTTCAATCACTAAAGGGTTCGTTATCATCAATGAAAATGGCTACCATGTATCACTAATTCATTTGCTGTCATACACAACAGTAATTGAATTATTCGCTGATGAACAAAGGCTAAAATTTCACAACTTAATGCTATCAACTACTCCAGAGAATCGTTGTCAGAACCTAAGGCTCGTTTATTTCTCCACTTAATGCTATTAACTCACATTAGAATCGTTTTCAGAACCAAAGGCTCATTTATTTCTCCGCTTAATGCTATTAACTCACATTAGAATCGTGGTCAGAACCTAAATTTTTCAATAACAAAGAAACTCTATCCAGATTCCCTGTGCACGAAGAATTTAGCAATTCACTAAGTCTTTTATGGAAGGATGCAGGCATAAGTACATAATAGCAGTTGTAAGTAGACTTGCAGCTTTAACAATGAATGAATGCAAACATAAATATACAAAAAGAAACAACTCGCTGGCAATATAATCATTGTTCTTTATTAAAAAGAAACTCTTTCAAATACACGACTACTATCTATTGATTATGTGGGGTCACTTTCTACTAAATACGTGATTTCATTTCCCCCTTTACACTAGATAATACTGTGTAAATCAACCGCAGGTTTAACGTTGTTCAGAAGCATTCAGCCGCAGTCACTATCTACAGGTACAATCGTGGTCCAGTCATTCAATTCGCAGAGTAAGAAATGCTATTGCTGGCATCAGATTTAAAAGGAAAATTGAAACCCAACAATTTTAAACCCACCCCAGCTATATCGCTGGGTAAGTGCGTTCACTAGAATTGATACTAAAAAATCGCTATATCAATAGCAGGAAAAAATCATGATTTTAACTGACTATGGTAATTGAAAGTAACCTCAATACATTAAATCGCTATATAGTTGGAGTTAACCCAATGTATAAATTCACTATAAACATCGCTATATAGAAATACATATCGCTACATAGCTATAAAAATCGCTAAATACAAATCTCTACATCAATTTGAAATTGACTCAAAATATAAAAATGAAGGAATTGATCGGAGGGTTTGGAGCAACTGCAAGCTAGGGTTTGGCAGTCATGGCCATAGAAGAGGACAACATGAGTACCAAAGGAGGGGGTAATGGATCCCCCTCATACAAACAGGTGGTGGTGGACAGGGGGAAAGGGCCAAGAGATGTAGATTTCAAGGCACCAATGACAAGCACCTCGGGATCAGACCCAGAAAAATGTCAGGAAAGGAACCAAGGAAAAAGAGAGTGCATGGGGGAAGAAGCCAGAGAAACTCAGAGTGTTGCACAAGAAACAACGAAGCCCAATGGGGCAGAAGGGCGCAACCTGTGTAAACTTGAAACAACAAAAATACCCAAGGTAATCCTAAAGGATCTGCAAATGCAACTCTACAGGGACAAGATGAAAATGCATGCGCTAATCTACAATTTTATGGGTTTGTGGCCCACAGAAAGAATGGTGTGCAACTGGATTAAATATCACTGGAAGCCAAGCGGGGAAGTGGAACTTCATCTAGGGTCGAAATGTTTCTTCATAACAATATTCATGAACCTGGAAGACAGGGATAGTGTCTTTGAGTGGGGGGCATACTTCCACGCCTCAACAGGACTGTACATGCGACCTTGGAAGGAAAACTTCTCCCTAGAAAAAGAGACTTTCAAGAATGTACCGATCTGGTTGAGATTTTAATCCTTACCGTTAGATTACTAGCTACCCTTTACCTTAGAAGAAATAGGGAACAAACTAGGAAAATATGTGAAGACTTTAGAAACCACCCTAAAAGGGAGATATACATCCTACGCAAGAATCTGCATAGAGATGGTTGTGTTGGGAGCACTCCCAAAATCCATAAGTCTGGAATTCAGGGATGAGGAATGGATCCAAAACATAGACTACAAGAACATCCCCTTCAGATGCATAAGATGCCATGAACATGGACACCTAATTAGAGAATGTCCTCTCAATAAAAAACAAGAAGCGGAAAGAACCAAACCACAGCAGGATGAGGATGGTTTTATAAATCCGAACCACAGAAGCAGAGCTAACAAAAAACAAAGTAAAACCCCAACAGGGAGAAACCCAGAGGCCCGTAATAGAATCGAAGGACGAGACAAAACCAACAAATGGGCAGAAAGCAGAAAGGAATCGACAAAATCTCAAGAAACTAGAGAACAAGCAACAAATGAGACCCCAGATAGCCCAAGTAATAATAAGGAACATGGTAGTGGCACAACTCCTATGGATGGAAAAACCAGAGAAGACAACACCCCCATGCAAGAAGTAGAGGGAGATGTAGACATGACCCCAAGCGAGGTAGGTACATAAGACCCTGATCTCAAAGACCTTGTGGAAAGGGAAGGGATAGATTTTCCAAACATACTAGAGGAATGGAAAAGGTAGGGAGTAGACAATGTACCAATGGAGAAACTAGACCGCATCCAATACCTATTCCTCCTAAGGGAGGAAGAAAAATCTATAGGGCTCAAGCGCACACACGAGGAGATAGGACACCTAGGAATCAAAACCGGTGAGGCACAACCACAACTTTCACCCAAGAAGACGAGGAAAAAAGGCATGAAATCAAACAGCATAGCCCTATAGTATCTTGGAGCGTTGCTGATAAACTCAGGTAAGATCAAGAAAATTTTCCCCAAATCCCCCCCACATGTTTAAATGAAGGTTATAACATGGAATATAAGAGGCCTAAATATCTCGTGAAAGCAGAGAATCCTCAAAAGTAGACTTAGGAAGGAACAACTAGATCTTTGTTTCATTCAAGAGACAAAACACACTACAGACAGAATGGAAGAAATCAACAAACAACAATGGAGAAATTACAAGATGGTGGTTGTCAGAGGCCATCAGAGGGAAGGAGGCATTCTCACCTTGTGGAACCCACAAGTGTTGAGCCTAATAGCAGCCGAAGCTACCAGGTACACACTCACAGTTAGCATGCAAATCATTGGTAACACTGAGGTGATTCTATGCATCAATGTGTATGGACCCCAGGTGTCAAAGGAAAAGAGAAATATGATACGAGACCTACAAGACCTCAAAACCTGATCAAGCAACCTCCAATGGATCCTGGCAAGGGACTTCAATGTCATCATGTCACTTGCGGAGAAAAAAGGAGGTACAAGAAGATTGGATAGGGATGCAGAATATTTCTCAATGTTCATAGACATAGCAGAGATGGTGGACATCAAAACTAATAATGGACAGTTCACCTGGAACAATAAACGGATGAACCAATATCAAGTAGTGATAAGACTTGACATATTCTTAGTATCAGAATCTATTATTATGCAGGGGGTAACCTTAGAATGCATCATCATTCCCTGGAGAGGGTCTAATCACTAGCCAGTCCAACTGGAAGTAGGCTTCCAAACCACACTGAAGAATAGACCCTTCAAATTTGAGAAATTTTGGATCGAACACCCCACTTTCAAGGAAAAACTCAAACAGTGGTGGCGGGAGGAACAACCAGAGAAATGGACAAGTATGTTCAAACTCTATAAGAGACTAAAATACATCATATATAATCTCAATGAGTGAAACAAGGAAATCTTTGGAAATATAAACCAGGGGAAAAAAAATTGAAGACAAAATAAGAAAACTCCAGGAAATCTGCATAGTTGAGGGCTATACAGAGGATCAAAAAAAGGAAGAGATCCACATAACCCAAGAATGGGAAGCTAGATGCCAGTAGGAAGAAACTCTTTGGTGAAAAAAATTCTGAATCATATGGCTAAGGGAAGGAGAGCGGAACACCAAATTTTTTCATAGAACAACCATTGCCAGAAGAGCCCACAACAAAATCTTGAAAATTAAGGATCAAGATGAGATCGAGAGAGAATATCACAAGGAGATCGAAACTACTCTGGTAAATCACTTCCAGGGGATAGCCTAGGAACCCAACAAAGACAGAACGGAGGCCATCCAAAGGATAACCCAACACATCCCCCATCTAGTCACTAAGGAACAAAATAACAACCTAAATAAACCCATTGTTGAGGAGGAAATTGACCAAGTGATCCAGGAAATTCCCAATGGGAAAGCCCCAGGTCCATATGGCTTCATAGTGGAGTTTTTCAAATCTTGTTGGGAAGTGGTCAAACATGACGTTTATAGGGTGGTGGAGGACTCTAGACAGTCAGCCTCCATTCTAAAAGCGCTAAATTCTACAATGATTACTCTAATTCCCAAAGAAAATGAAGCCAGGACCCCCGACCATTATAGACCTATAGCTCTATGCAATGTGGTTTACAAGATAATCTCCAAAGTCATAGCCAATAGATTGAAACCACTCCTACCCACACTGATGTCAAAAGAACAGGCGAGCTTCATGGAAGGAAGACAAATAATGAACAACATCATCCATGATCATGAACTAATCCACACCCTAAAAAATCAGAGGAGTGGGGGAATGATAATACAACTATACCTAGCAAAATATTATGACAAAATTAGTTGGCACTATATGGTCAAGACTCTGGAACCCTTTGGTTTCACCCAACACTGGATCAATTGGATAGTCAGCCTAGTGTCCATGACAAGTTACTCTCTCCTAATAAATGGAGCCCTAGCCAAACCTTTCTAGCCCATGAGAGGCATTAGACAAGGAGACCCGTTGTCCCCCTTCCTATTCATTCTGATGATGGAAGGTATGAGTTGAAGTGTAAAAAGAGAAACAACTGCAAGAGAAATAACATGCATCAAACCTTTCGAAAACTACCCTACTTCCACACATCAACAGTTCGTGGATGACACCTTACTCCATGGCATACCCATGGTCAAGGAAGAAAAAGGCTACAAAAGAATCCTAGAAGATTTTTGGGAAGTCTCAGGTGCAGAGATCAATTGCTCCAAATCTATGATCTTTTTCTTCAACACCAACCCTGCAATCCAAAGAAATATGGCCAATATTTAGGGCTTTAAACGCAAATCACTCCCAACCAAGTACTTATGCATCCCCCTGATAGACAGAGCATACAAAATGTCAACTTTGAAGGGAATGATCAACAAGTTACAGGAGAGGGTGAAAAATTGGACGTACAGATCCATCAACCTAGTGGGAAGACTCATTTTGACCAAATCGGTTGTGCAAGAAATTCCAACCTTTATGATGTCCATTTTTCAATCCCCAAGGGAATACTACAAAAAATAAGAACCATCCAAAGGGACTTCCTGTGGTGATGAGTGGAAACAAAGAAAAATTGGGCCTTGGTGGCATGAGAGAAGGTCTGTAAACTAAAAATCAAATGAGGTCTGGGGACACAAGACCCACAAGTAACCAACGATGCCTACAGGGTGAAACTCCGATGGCGATGGGTCAAAGAAACTACTACACCATGGGTAAACCTCTGGAAGGCCAATTATTCCCTGGAGATAAATGACCAGGATATAATTCACTTTAGGGCAATAGGGAGGGATCAACCATCTAGAACCTAGTGTGGCGCAACAAAGCCTAGATCGAGAAACACGTCTTTTGGGAAGTAAGGAATGGAAGAATAGCCAGAGTCTGGGAGGACGCCTGGCAACAAGAACCTAGAATGCAAAATTAGGGTAGGGAGGAACTCCAACAGAAAATGACCGCATAAGCTAAAACCAGAGTCTACCACTACTGGAAACAAGAAACAAATCACAACAGATGGACAATCCGGGACACTCTCAGACCACAAAATATAGACCGGACCACAACAAGCGTAAAATAGGTGGAGGAGGAACTAGGGAGAAGGAAAATTACAATATCAGAAGAAGAGGACCAACTCATATGGGGACAAAAATATGGCAAGGAATTCAACTTGAAAGAACTCTGACACTACATCAAGGACTAGGACCAGGAAGACCCATCACAACAATGGGACAAGCTTTGGAACAACCCCCAATGGCCAAAAATTAAAATTTTCAAATTCTTAATACTCCACAACTAAATTCTAACTTGGGAAAACCTAAAGAATAGGGCATTCATAGGCCCATCAAGATTCCACCTCTATCAAGCTAAGGAAGAAACAACGAATCATCTCCTCGATGAATGCATCTACACAGCAGATATATGGGACTCGGCGGTAGGTATCTTCCAAAAGTATAATAGGATCCAAGGTAACATCTACGCAACTATCAATATTTGGAAAGAGAATTACAACAAAAATGAAGAGGTGAACCTCTGTTGGACCCTCATTCTAAGGATGATCATATGGGCAATATGGAAAGAAAGGAACTGAAGCATCTTCAGGAATGAAAGCCGACCGGAAGGAAAACTCAAGGAAACAATAATCTCCCTGATAATAGAAATGGTGCAGAGTCGCAACTGTCAAATAGGAAGAGAACAACTTGCAAACCAGGACTCCCAAATTCTATAATCTTTCCACCTGAAATATGGGTGCAACCGCAGTCAAGTAAGATAGTTACTGCAACTCCCAGTAGGTGAGCGCAACTGGAAGCCCCCCTAGAAGGATCCCTCAAGATGAATTTCGACGGGGTGTCAAAAGGTAACCTATGAATGACAGGAATGGGAGGGGTAATCAGGGACAGTGATGGATATATAATCTAGCTATACGTTGGGAGTCTGGCAAACTCAACCAGCAACAGCGTGAAATTCGGAGCCCTGGAGACCGACCTCAAGATTCTAAGCCGCCAAGGGATGAAAAACACCATCAAGGAAGGTGATTCCACATTGGTTATAAACACATTTAAGAGACTCCAAAATGGCACCAGAGTGGGAAAAATTCATAGGCACTGGCGCTTAGCACACTCCCTACAAACAATCCAGGAGCATTTGCAGATGGGGAACACAGTGGAGTTGTGCTGGGTACGCAAGTCAGTAAATACACTGGTAGGCAGAATCGCTAATGAGGGGGTCAACAAGGAAGGATCAGAACTTGACACTAGCTGGAGTAACATCCCGAATGGTCGGTTCAGAACATACTGCATCCAACTAGCGATAAAATACTGTGACGACATCCAAAGTACAGATGACCACACCAAGGAAGGAGGCACAAGGACAACCGACGAAAATAAAGGAACCAGGCCAAATTTGATTACCCATCACTCAACCATGAGATAAAATGCAGACTCAGACCACATGAAAAATGCGGGTACGACACCAAGGTCTTGTCAATAGGCATAAGTATAGGGATTGTTTGTGGGAAAGAAAAGAAGGTAATCAACAGGTAGCAAAGGAAGAAGGGAAAAATGTGCTACAATGGTTAAGTATGGATACACCTCACCAAAGTATAGAAACAGGGAGTGACACAGTTGGTTTTACAACCTATAGAGACAAGGGTTGGTGCAGGGGTTACGGACGGGTCATCACGAGAACACATACCAAGATAGAGAAAAAGGACAAAAAGGTACACCTTTACAGGAAGACCATGATTGTCAGGACAAGGCCGCAGATGGGGAAATCCCATAAGATAAGAAGCACCAAGAATAGCTACAGACATGAGAAGAGAAATTGCAAGGGCTATCATAAAAATAAGGGAGGTGCAAATAGGAACAGGACGAGAACCCAAGGCAAAAACTACCATAAACCGACTAAGATGGTACGAATGAAGAAAACTCACAGTAAGAGAAGCCCCCAGGGGAAAGAACATTTGATAAGAGCCCATAGGATTAAAAGTATGGATGAAGAGGCCAGAGAAGCCAAGGGTACTTTTCATACATAAGTAGAACTAAAGGGAAAAGCGATCATCACCAGGAGGGAGAAAGAAATCAATACTAAATGCAAGGGTAAATCTTGGAAGGAACTGATTCAAGAAGTAGACTAGATAAAGGACCCCGGGGCCACACTACCCAGAGTAACCCTCTACCACAAATTGGTAGAGGAGGCTTGGTGAACAAAGATATTAATAGGAAAGATGAGCTCTGAACGGAAATATGCCAGTCGAAAGGATAACAGGGACCGCAAAAAACTGCTTACAGAGATTCTTAGTCACCTCAACAACCTAGAGGCCAGTACAAAATGGCTAGCTGAGGACAAGAGGGACCAGAATGAGAAAATGGAACAAATGGAAGGCCAATTCCACCTATACTTGCACTACATCCACCACATGGACATCATGCCAGCAGACCGGAGTTGAGCCACAGTTTGTATCAAAAAGACACGTATGGTGGTCCAGAGGGATGAGAACAAGAAAACAAAGGATGAAGGCAAAAAACATCCCATCATTCTGGAATAGCGTCGGTTCAACCATTGGTCAAGATGTGTTTCTCAGTGTAGGTGCAACCTCTTTTTTATATGATTATGTCTTTATATATATATGTTTTTGTTTAGCTTTTCAAAACTAAATATAGTAGGACCAGGCCGGTTTCCCAAGGTGGCGGCCCAGCCCTACCCCTCTACTATCTTAGAAAGCGCAACTCTAGATTCCCTGATCTGGTTTTCATTTTGGTAGATTAAGGGATTCCCCCTCTTTTTGTATCATAATCTCTTTCAGTAATACAGGAACTCACACTTAAATACAAAAAAAAAGAAATTAACTCAAAATATAAATAACTATATATAAAAAAAAATGTTGTGTGAATTCACTATCTTACACCGCATCAAAGAAATTGATTCACAGACCATTAGATATGGGTAAATTGGCATTCAAATAAATTAAATTCTCTATGCAAATAAAATTCCAGTACATTCAATCAAGGGTAAACGTAGTGTAATAAAGACTAAAATTCGCAAGACAAACAACTGTTAATCCGTCAAAGAAAAACTCCTAATACGAATTCGTTGTTTAAATAAAATTTTAGTCGCATTCAATCAAGGGTAAGCACATTGTGTAAATAAAATTTCTAGTCGAATTCAATCAAGGGTAGATCGTTGTGGCTTAAGTGCTAAAATGCAAGCTAAATTCGTCTTCCAATAATAATAAAAGGCAAAGGGAAAATCGCAGGCGAGATGTGTTAAATCACAAGGTAAAATTTTCTTGCACAATATATTAAATTGCAGAGGGAAAAGTTCCATGGTTGAATTTATTGAAACACAGAGGATATTGCCATAGAAATACAATAAAGCGCAGCTATGTTATAATTGTTGAGCCCAATGCAATGCAGAGATCAAACATAAAGGATATTAAGTGATTCGTGGGGAGGAAAGATAAACAATACAGAAAGGTAATCAATCGCAAGAAGGCGCAATACAATCATTTGACCAGGAAAAATCAACAGGGGTAGACAACCGGGAAAAGCTATCCTTTGTTCATCATCCACGCACAGAAAAGCAGGGCATTAGGATCTATAGGTCTATTAACACCAAAGTAACAACCGTCGATCCAGATCCTGAACGACTTCTCAGGCGTGGACTGATGATCTATGGATGAGGATGAAAGATAAAGAATAATCTCTTCATAAAAATCATTAAAACAAACAGAACGGTCATAGCAATCAAGGATCAGTTGCCAAGGGAATCAATTCAATGTGCAACGAGCATAAAGCTATGACGACCTTAAGTTCTCTATTAAAAATGTTGAGTAAACACATTTTTTTTATACAATAGAAGTTTAGTAATGGAAGCGCCATATCAATATTAATATATTATTTAAATAAACGTGTGTGTACTGTAGCCCAGGGTGACAACTTTGATTCGTTTTCGCACGCACACTTCGTCCAACTCCCGCTTGTCGACCGATGTGACTTCACCGATACCTCCCAACCATTTCTAGGTGTAATATTCTTCCCCTTGATCCCCCCGAGCTGCAAAGGGGCCACGGATACTAAACCAAAGAACAACTAGCAACCAACTCACCTCGCAAGGTTGAGCTACCACTCATTACCCGAGCTGGGTATCCCAACTCCCACAAGATAAGTCAGTCATGACAAAAATTCTACAGCGTAACCTTACGCATAAAAGAAGAGATCAATACTCCTCCTCCTCCATCCTTTATATAGAGTTTCTAAGTGATTTATTTCCCAAATTCCCATTTAATTTATTTTTCAATAATTTAATTCAGAAAAAACCTCCCCCGTACACATGTCACCCATCCCCTTAGTTGCACCAGAAATTAATTTCATTAATTATTTAATTACTCCTATTTCCGTAACCTACCTAAAAGCATTCCTAGAATCACTTCTAGGTGTCCCCATATTCCCTTCCACATTTTAGTGACTTATGCCCTTACTAAATTCCTAGTTGAGTTCAATTTAGAAAGTTATTAAAGACAATATTCCTTACTAAGTTAGTCATTCTATTGTTTTCTTATGTTTCCCTTTTTCTTTATGTTTCCCCATTTCTCCCTTAGTTTCCTAATTCTTTTAAGTTTCCCTATTTTTCCCTTTTTATCTAAAACTCAAATTAGAAGTGTAGAAAATTAGCTTTTTCCCCTTTTTCTTTTTAATTAATAAATTTTAATTAGCATGTGTAACAAAACAATCATTTCCCCTTTTTTTAAAATTTAATCTCCCAAAGTAATTTGATTTTAATAAATTAATTGAATTTCTTAACCCCTTCTCATCACATGTTTAATGATTATTATTATTGTTATTATTTTGACCACAAGTATCACTTAGACCTAGATTTTAAATTCCTAGGCTCGACAACATTTTTATTAGGGAATTTTTTTTTAAATATTACTGACACATCATTTGTTCTAAGGTCCTCTATTTTTATTCACTTATTAGTTAACAACGTGGCATTCTCTTCTGAATGCACTAGGTGCTCAAAGGGTTCCACTCGCCTCATTCTGTTTTTTCTTGTGCGACGTGCCCTTCAGGACACACTAAATGCTCCAAGGGTGCCACTTGCCACTTGACTAACTTGGTAGACATCAAAAACCCCTGAAGTCAATACTCCTCCAGGTGATCTTCTGGGAGACTAAGGGCCTCTAAGGAATAAGGCCCTTACCTTATTGCATGCCCCTTAGAATCATCGTGAGCGACTGTCGCAGTCTACCCTCATGACATCGTGGGTCCTCTCGAACTAGGTAATCATTAAGCTACAGTTCGAGCCATGGAGGGAGTGCTAGTAGGTTGTGGCAAGGCTGTTTTCCACACCTCTCCTTAAACGTATCTGGTTGTCATGCGTGACCCCTCTACTGCATGTGTGTGTCTGGTCGGCAACCTATCGTCAGCCTGCATCATCAATGAATAATGTTAGAATAAAATCAAGAATCATAACATCTAATCATATGTGAATATGTCATATCAAAAATAATCAAAACCCAATAGTCCACTCCCTAACTCGATCCAGAGTCCGAGGGGTTCATTGATGCCTCTGCATCCTCGAGGTCCAAATTCCTACACACTCAAGAGAACCCAGTCAATAGCACATGTCTATGTATATACAAAAAATAACATATATTCACATCCATAATGCCTCATAATCATAGTCAAACAGTCAATAGTATAATAATCTAGATCACTTGAAAGCAAGTGTCCTCAAAGAATAAGTTCGCTTAGTGCACGCAGGAGCAGGATGTTACACGTACAAGGTGGAAAACAAGGTTCACAAACACATTCACCAATCATAAGTACTCCAACAAAGACTCCAATAAATTGCATTCAAGGTGAACTGTCTAGCCCAACAAGCCAATCTATTCCTAATTATCAATCAAGTAGTGAATATTACCCAACAATTGCTTCCTTCAAGTGACCCATATATTGAAGCCTATTTATTTTCAAATTGTATTAATTTAAAAATAAACCCATAATATCATCACTAAATGTTTTTAAATTTTATTTATTAAAGTATATGTTAAACTTTAAGAGAATTTACAAAAATATTTTAGGTCCTACAATGAACATAATAATATCAAACTTCAATAAAGTACAAATATATTATATTTGCATTATTTTTTGCATATAAAATCTATTTACATATAGTTTTTGGTTGAATTGATATTATTATGCATTCACTGAATAATGAAAGATATGAAATACTTTGTTGTACTTGTGGAAATATACTTTGTTGTACTTTTTGAGAATAGTATGTAGTAAATATTTTTAAATGTTAGTATTGTTCATTCAAGTTTCATTAAATATAATTGTTTCATTATCTTTTATTGTATAAATTAAATGTGTTGTATACTTATTTTAATGAACTCTTTCAAAATTCGATTGTTTTAATCAAGGAGTGAAAACTTGAGAAAAAAAATTTATTCTTTAGAAATTTTGGTGTTTTGAATTTCCTTTTAGGTTGAATAATAAATAATTTTTATAAGTTAAATATTTTAATATTTTTATAAGAAAATGAAATTTTATTATGTTCTTAAAAAACATTATTTTCTTTTTTTTATTTGATTATTATAGTGATCTAACATTTTAAATTTGTATCACCAACTACTATGTATCAAAAGTAACATATGTTCATTGATCACATTAAATTTCATAGAGTTGTGAAAGTGTAAATAGTTTAAGGGATAATTTACTAATTTTTGGCGTATCCGTCCTTCCAGGCCAGGTACACGCCACTTAAAAACATCACTAATGCTCTAATATACATATATATCTAATGCAAATTTAAACAGACATAAAAATTCTGCTACAATATATATTATTGTGGAAATAACAGTAAGCCTACTCATGCAACAGATGCAGGCAATACTCATAATATTATAACACATGTGAAAGATACACAACATACAATTAACATAGAATTGATACTTATATTTTTATGAGAAGACCATTGACTACGTGCAGACCTTACAAGAACCTCCCAGCCTTAAACCACGCTTCTCCAAGCTATCAGCAGTGGGTCACCCTCGAGCAGGGACTAAACTCCACCCAGGGTAAATGAAATCCTAGGCTAGGCTAAGACTACGAAAAACTACACGATGGAACATGAAGGATTCTCTCCAAGGAGCCTACTTATGCCCACTACTCAGAGAATCTCATTCCCCACATGCATGTCCCACCCTGGGAATATACACCTTCACTATTTCACAGTCCATCGGTTGCTCCACATCCCTTCCAGGTCTTCAACAACAGGCCAGATCATGAATTCTGAGAGCTCTATAGCTGCTATTGGACTCCCTCTAGGAGAAATCACTTCCCTAGTAACCTCTCTTACCTAGAGAGAGTTTCTCATAGGCCTGACAACCTGCTTCTTCAACCCACGGGCCTGACAACCCGCCTCTTCAAACCATAGGCCTGACAACCTGCTTCCTCTTTCCATCTTTTAAGTCAACCAAGTCACCACAATAGAAAAAACGGGTAAGGAAAGGGATGGCTCAACAAATTACAGAGGTTCACAATGGCATAGGGTTCAATAATGGTGGAAAAAGGATGATTGCATTCCTGCTCAGTGCGTGAGTGAATGGAACAAAGGATGGAAAGTATCGTCGGAATGGTGAGAGCAAACTCATGAAGAAAAATGGAAAGAGTGGTGATAAATCTCATAGAATGGTGATAAAGTATAAATAATTTAAGTGAAATGTTATTATGTACTTGAAAAAACATCATTTTATTTTCTTTATTAGATTATTATAGTGATCTAACATTTTAAATTTGTATCACTAACCACTATGTATCACAAGTAACATATGTTCATTGATCACATTAAATCTCATAGAGTGGTGAAAGTGTAAATAATTTAAGTGATAATTTGTGTGTTCATGCATTCAAGGTTATTTGTTCTCTTCAAGCATTGGTACATTTTCTCAAATTTCATTCATTAATTTTCTAAAGAGCCAACCGATTGCTGAGATCATCTCCCCCATTCCAATGAAGTTGTTTCAACTAAGATATGGTTATCATGGATGATGCAAAACAAAACTTTTCCAACAAAACATAGTTGGCTAGTTGAAGGGTGTCCCTCTTGAATGAGTTAGGTGAAGCTTTATAATAGTGGATTTTAAAATTGAACCATTTTTAAGGATTTAGTATTCATTCTTGATATTTTGATGCATTTTATCATTTTAATTTTTATCCTAAAATATAATATATTTTGATATTTTAAAAGTTCAAAATATATATATATATATATATATATTAAAATTAAATATTATAATTTATTGATTTCAATTTTAAAATAAAAAATATATTAACATTAAAAATAAAAATAAAGTTAAACATGTTAATCTACACAATATTGAAAAGTTATTAATCGAATATATGTCACAACCCAAGCATGACAGGTAGTACTTCCTTGTCGATGTTTCCAGTTAATCAAACCTTCCAAAATATATTATTATGTGCTATTTATTTCCCATGCATTTAGATGAAAGGGGCTCAAGGCTTATTGCCAAGGTTGCACTGAATTCTTCGGACCACTGCCAACATGTGTTTTAACGTTTTTGGTTACTTTGGATTTAGGTTGACAAAGCGAATGAGAAGAGCTATGACATATACTCGGCTCTGAGAAGGAGAAGAGTTGTGACATCTAGCGGTGGGCTAGTAAAGGAAGAGAATCGACAGGCATGTTATTTACATTCCACCTATGCTCCGAAGAATGCTGGAAACACAACTTATTCACCTCATTTTAGTTTAGTTTCAAATTTTAAATCAATATGTAGTTTAGGGTCAAATTTCAAATCAATCTGTAAAACTAAGAATAACTAAAATGATGATTATATTTTTAATATGTCTTACCGTTATAGGATTTATAGTATGACTAAAAGTATCCATGAAATCCTTTAACACTAATAATCAACAATGATTAATGCATTCAGCATAGTCTAGTTCCAAATGGAGTTTCTTATAGAAATTGGAGGTGACTTCAATTCCTCGAACCTTTCATTTATATTAGTATTCATGACCACATGAAGTTATTGATATTATAGCAACTCAATTCAATTGGATATTTATTCAGCATGAATGGATATTTAGAGAAATAAAAAATAATGTTGGCTAGTTGTTTTACAAAATGTTTTTTTTCGGAATAAATTTACATAAATTGTTATTTTTTGTTTTTCAAAATTCATTTTTGAATGCAGAAATGGATTTAGCATGTTGAAAAACTCTTACGGCACTCATATTATACAGAAATAATCACTCAAATCAATAAATCCAACAATTTTTCACAGGATTTACAACAAATAACCCCCCAAAAAATCATCATTTCATAAAACCTTTAATGTACGGCGATAAGAAACATATTCCACTAAAGAGATTGGAATCGAGTGAAGATCATCATTCATGTTTCCTGCGATTGGTCTAGCCGGGAGAAAATTTATTTATATTCATGATCTCACAATTTAGGTAAAAAATTGTTTTCTAGGATCATTCTTGATTTGTTGGAATGGATCGATCCGAACTAGTCTGGGTGAAAGTGCGAAAGTAATCCAGTCAAAACTTTGTTAACTACTAACTGGAGCAAGTGTTAGTCACAATAGTCTATGGATTAAATAGGCCTAGAGGGTTAAGATCCAACAACAACGTTGTTTTATTATTTATCATTTATATCTTCAAGTCATAGATACTATTGAATGGAGCACAATCTCGGACAAGTAACATCCTTGAATTCTGCACTTTAAAATATGGATTGCAATATGTTGAATTTATTCAAGAATTGAGATCTGAATTTACATTAATTTAAATTAAGAGAGTAATCTATCGATAAGGAGTGGTTTGCTAACCTTTGTGTGACATAGTAGGACATAGATTGAACATGGATCGCTTAAAAGCTTATTTATCGAAAAACGATCAAGGATTCACATGGGGCCTTCATATCACAATTTCCTTTCTTGGGTTATGGAAGAACTCATGATCATTATTGATATAACCCAATAGTCTTTTCCTCTGGTAACCACAAGAAATCCCTCTCTTCATCGACCCTATATAGATCTGCAATCTTAAAAGAACTAATCCAATAACCTAATAGTCTTGTCCTTTGGCAGCCACATGAAATCCCTCTCGTCGTCAACCCTATATAGATCTGAAATCTTAAAAGAACTAATCACAGCGAAGACCATGGAAAATCCCTACCTCCATACTCGACACCATATATAAAGATGGTTATTAAGCCTCCAAAAGGAAAAAATGAGGGCCACTACAAGCTCATCAATTATTTTGGTTTCGGTACGAATCTACAACTTTTATAGAATGCAAATGCTATAAATTAATTGGATTAAGAGGACATCAGTACGAGTTACCTTGTTTTACAACTACAATTCCATTGAAAACTCTTTGAAACTACAGTAAATCCCACCGATCGAAAGCTCCATTGTTTGTTATGTCGGACCTGTGCCAAACAACAAATGAAACCTTGTCCATTAGAAAGATGAGAATTTTCCACTGAACCCCAGAGATCATCGGTAAAACCCCAGAGATCATCGGTAAAACCACTGAAAACCCCAGAGATCATCGGTAAAACCACTGAAAACCTCATAACAGCCTCTACATATACCTCGAGATTCCATGAAAGGTCTTTTTCCTTTCATTGGCTCGGCCCCCTGTGATAAATGGGCATGTAGGCAAAGACACATAAGCCGCAACAGATCAATAAACCCCCCTATGATAAAGGG
>JASDQU010737717.1:139296-157415 GCA_032191745.1 Picea mariana | reverse complement strand
TTTGTAGCCAATGGGATTTCTTCCAGTTGACAACTTCACTAGATCCCAAGTCTCATTCTTATCCAAAGATGTCATTTCTTCGTCCATGGCCCTTTTCCAGAGATTTGCATCCTCTGAATCCACTGCCTCCCTGACAGTTCTAGGATCATCATCAGTAGTAGACAAAGAAAAATTTGAATGGAAATCAGATGGAGTATGAGGATCTTCTTCTTCTGATTCCTGTTCTTTTGTAGAGTCTGACTCGTCATCTTTTAAATCAAACTCTATTTTCTCTGGTTCTTCCTTACTTGGTAGGACTTCATGTTTAACATCATCCTTCATTTCTCTAAATACCACATCTCAGCTATACACTACCTTAGTTTCTGGGTTCCAAAGATTATAACCTTTGAGACCATCTTTATATCCAATAAATATACACTTTTCGACCTTCTTATCTAGCTTACTCTTGTTTTCCTTTGGAACATGAACATATGCATCACATCCAAATACCTTGAAATGTGTGAGAGAAGGTTCCTTACCAGTCCATACCTCTTGTGGAGTCTTGTCATCCAACGTTGACGAGGGTGATTTGTTGACCAGGTAACATGCAGTACCCACTGCCTCTGCCCAGAATTATTGCCCTAACCCGACACCACTGAGCATGCACCTTGCTTTTTCCATCAGTGTCTTGTTCATCCTTTCTACAACTCCATTCTGTTGAGGTGTATATGGAGTAGTCTTATGGCTTGCTATATCGCACTTCTTACAGAATTCTTCAAATTCATTCTCGCAGAACTCTCCGCCATTATCTGTCCTCAACACCTTAATTCTTGTCTCTGTTTGATTCTCAACAAGAGCCTTAAACTCTTTAAACCTGTCAAAGACTTAGGATTTCTTTCTGAGGAAATATATCCAAGTATTCCTCGAGAAGTCATCTATAATGAGACATAGTACACAGATTTTCCCAATGATGGGACCGACACAGGTCCAAAAACATCACTGTGAACTAGTTGTAAAATTTATTCTGCCCTCGTTGCACCAGAGAGGAATCTTACCCGATTATGCTTCCCATATAGACAATGTTCATAGAAATCAAAATCCAGAGAGCAGTTAGACATACCTTCAACCATACCTTTACCATGTAGTAGTCGAAGACCCTTCTCTCCTATATGCCACAGCATAACCTTTTCTTCAAAGACTGTAGGAGTTATTTCTTCTTCAACTCCAATATCAGGAACAATGGAACTATTACACCCATCACTAATAGTGTTTCCTTGCAGCTTATACAGAGTTCCAAACCAAAATCCCTTCAACAACACCATTGCTCCTCGAACCATCCTGCAGGTTTCCTTTTCAAATATTGTTTTTACCCATGCATCGTCCATTTTGCTTACAGAAATCAAATTTCTGGCCAAACCTAGGATGTGCAGAACACCAAGCAGTGTTCTAATCCTTCCATCTGTGAGCCTCAACTTGACTTTTCCTCGTCCTATGATTCTGGTTGTCGAATCATCACCTAAGAAAACATTACCTCCATCATACCTTTTATATTCGCAGAACCACTCTCTATGGGGATTCATATGAAAGGATGCACTAGAGTCAACCAACCATGCCTCATGATCTGCATGTGTGCTTGAAGAAGCCAAGTACACATCCCCTCCTTCCTTGGAGGTCTTTTCTTCTATAGAATGAGATTCTTCAGATCCCTTCTTTTTTTCAACTTTGGATCTACATTGTTTCTTGTAGTGCCCTTCTTTTTCACATCTCCAACATACCCTTACAAACTTTTCGAGAGATTTAGATCTACCCTTAGACTTAGATCTCCCACTTGAGAAGTTAGATCTATTTCTTTCCTGGGATCCTCCTCTTGCAAATAATGTGTTTGTGCTCTGTCTTTCCATATTCTTCCATCTCATCTCCTTTGACAACAAGGATGAGACCACTTCATCAAACTTCAAGGCAGTTGTATTACTACCTATGGCCACAACCAAACTATCCCACGAGTCTGGTAAAGAACACAATAAACTAATACATTTATCTTCATCTGGAATTTTAATCTCAACATATACTAACTGACTTACCATAGTAATGAAGGCATTCAAATGTTCTGCCACCGAATCTCCATCTCTCATCCTCAGGTTATACAACTTCTTTTTCAAGAATAGTTTATTTACTAGGGACTTAGACTAATACAACTTCCCCAAATTTTCTCATAAATCCTTGGTTGTAGCTACCTCTGACACATTCAGTAATACTGAATCAGAGAGACACAGTCGGATTGTGCTCTTTGCCTTCCGATCCAACTTTTTCCAGTCATCTGTTAAAGTTCCTGTAGGTGCAGTACCTAGATCTATCGTGATCCACTAATCTTTGTTCACCAACAGATCTTCCATCTTGAGCTTCCACAACTCAAAACTATTCCCATTAAACTTCTCGATCTCCATCTTCGAATTGTTTGTCATTTCTTTTCACCTGAAAAATCAATACAACAGATCTTCCACTGTAACAAGGCTTATCATAGTCCCGAGCCAAACCCTTGACCACAAAGGCGTCCTCTTGAAGCCAACAAAGCTCTGATACCAAATGTAGATTTTAACCTTTTACAATATCTACTACAAACAGATATTCAATAAAAGAACAGAAAATATACAATGGCAAATACAAACATTACACGAAGATTTTTCCCTTGGAAATCCAAATCATGAAAACTAGCATATTATATATTCATTCATAGTGATACACTGTTTACAATACAATATACATATAGGAGCCAGCGGCATCCAAAACCCTAACCCAATGACCTGGATTAGTCAACAACCCTAATTCCTTAACCGAAAATGGAAAACCATCGGCAAAGAAACCATGTGCCGAAAAAAAACATAAAATATGTGACGTTTTCCGAGGCAGAAAAAATGTGACACTACTATTCGTGAAAAAAATATAATACATACCCAACATGGGTGACTCTGTAATGTTCCGAAGCCATTTTTTTGTCCGGAACCAAGGGTTGTTTAACTATTTGTTATTGTTTCAATGTGTTATGCAGGTTTGTTTTTTGAAGTTATGCATTAAGGGTTTATACTAGGAGATCAAAGCATAGAAATATATATCTGGGCATATAACACAAGAAGATGACAAGATACAAGCATAGAACACCAATAAAGAAACAACTGCTTCAGATCTGGCATTTATTTAGATAATAGAGTTATCCTGATACAATAAATCTGCAGATCTGAGAGAATACAATAAGAATAAGCAAGCTGGAATAATAGTTGGTCTGATGCTCCCCACAACTGAATATAATAGCCTCCAAAGGACCACAAATAACTGATGAAAAAGGACAAGATTAATGTCTTTCCCTTTGATAGTTGAAACCTTTTTTTTTGGATGAGTTGTGCCCTCCTGGATGGTTGTAGATACCCAATATTTCCGCCTCCCTCCTCGAGGCCTCCAAATGCCACCAAAATCACTAGTTCAGTAGATTGGGGCAAGACAAACCCCCTTGCAAAGTTACAAGTTGTTTGAGGATGATCTGACCCTTCAAATAAGTAGATCCACTTTCTGCAATGTGCCCTCCTCTTATCAACTTGTGCAAGCTCCAAATAAAATAATTGGCTGAGAATCCTCCTCCAAAATCGGCTAGAAAGGGTGCCCTAGACCATACAATGAAAACCTAGAAGTCCTTTAGGCCCAAATCCTTCTACTCTTCCTAGATCGAACTGTTCTCCTTCAGATGGTGTTCCCTCATGCTGGAAACCCCCTGAAGTTGTGCACTGTCTCTTCCTTTACTGGTTGATATGACCTGTACCTGTTGTAAAATTGTGTCGGAGGAATATTGCACCCCCGGGACCAAGCTTGGATTAAGATAGGTGGTATCTTTCACCATCGAGTTGATCTCTAGGGTTTGTAATCTCAAAACCCTCAAAATCTCTTTGTGCTCAAGAGCCCAAATGCAAAAGTAATAATAATCTATAATGAGTGAGAGATGTGCCCTCCTTTTCTTTTATACCCTGATCTAATTCTTTGTTGAGTAAATTAACCACTTCTTGGGGTTAACTCCTTGCTTTTCCACATGTGGTCTTTTCCTTTCTTCACTTTACCTTTTTCTCCCAAAGTCAACTTGATATTATAACATTGTACTTAGTTACCTTCTTTGGTTTTCTTGGTCCCCATGATTCATGAGACTATAGTCTAGTGGGGACAACTAGACTACTAATTCTCTCATACCCTCTTCATCAAGAGGTGGGGGACATTACAATCTCTCCTACTGGAAATTGCTTGCCCACAAGAAATTCTGATCCTGTCTCCTGAAGAGCCTGTTCACTTTCCCAAGTCGCATATTCTATAGGCAAGCCACTTGTTTAAGTATTTTCTGATGCTCCTCTTTCTTAGCCTTTTCTCCCTTGCTTCTAGTGTTTCTTCTGGAATCAATATCAATTGCCCCTCCTCATCCAAGGGGGTTAGTTCCTCAATGGGAGTGATGTTCTTCCCTATGGCTCTTTTTAGGCATGATACGTGAAATAGATTGTGTATTTTGTTTCCCTAGGGTAGATCAAGTTCATATGCCACGGCCCCTACCTTCCTATTTACTCTATATGGTCCAAAGAAGCGCGGTTGGAGTTTTTCTACGCCACTTCTCTTAATAGATGTATGTCTGTATGGTTTTAGCCTCAAACAAACCAAGTCACCAAACTTAAATGTGTGCTCCACCCCGTGCTTATCTGCTTGTACCTTTTGTTGATTATGTGCCCTTTGCAAGTGGTCTTTAAGCTCTCTGAGTATATCATGACTCTGTTGAATCCAATCATGTACCATAGGAGCTCTACGGTCACCAAAGACAATCTCCACAAAGGTGAGGGGATCATAGTTGTATAAGGCCATGCAAGGTGACATACCAATAGACATGTGATAAGTGGTGTTGTAACAATACTCTCCCAAATGAAGCCACTTAACCCATGCCTTCTATTTTCCTGAAACATAATTTTGAATGTAGCCTTCAACTCATTTGTTGACTATCTCGGTTTGGCCATCAGTTTTAGGATGATAGCTAGTACTATGGGTTAAGGTCGTACCTACCAACCTGAATAGCTGCTGCCAAAAGGTGCTCATGAACYTRTTGTCTGTCACTCACAATGGTTTTGGGTAAACCATGCAACCTGRAGATCTCTCTGAAGAATAAATYTGCAACCTATGAAGCATTGAAATCTGTGGCAATGGCGAAGAAATGAGCAAATTTGGTTAATCTATCCACAACCACAAAAATGCAATCCTTTTCCTGGACCTTGGGAAATCCTTTGATGAAATTCATGGATATACTTTCCCATTTCTTCTCTGGGATGGGAAGTGGTTGCAGTAAATTGGTTGGATGAGTGTGTTCACCCTTGTTCTCCTAACAGGTGGAGCACTCCTTGATGTAGCATATCACATCATCCTTCATGCCCTTCCATGTGAATCTCTCCCTTATCTGCCTGTATGTTTTGACAAACCCCTGATGCTCTGACAATGGTGAATCATGACATGCCTATAATACTCATCTTTTGAATGATGACTCGGGAACTAGGAAGATTCGACCCTTGTTGTATATGTTGTCATCCACAATCCTGAAGTTATCATCTTGTACCTTCCCATCCATCAACTCACAAGCAAACCTGTTTTTTGAATATTCCACCAAAAGGTGTGTTTTCCAGTCAACTGAAATATATATCATAGCATAGACTAAGGGTCTTCTAGATAAGGCATCAGCCACCACATTAATTTTCCCTTTGACAAATTCAATGTCAAAGTCATAGGCCTGAATCTTGCTAATCCATTTTTGTTTTCTTTCATTTAAGTCCTTTTGATCCAAAAAGTACTTGAGGCTATTATGATCTGTCCTCAACAAATTTGGCCCCAACCAAGTGTTGTTTGAATTGTGTGAGTTCCCTGAAATGTAGCTTTGGATCTCCCTGATCAAACCTATCCATAAGTCTCTGAGTGAACTCTGTGTAAGTAGTGATCTGGTTAAGACCCAAGGTGGTCAAACCATGGTACCACCAATCATGAGCTTTTCCCTCCAAGTACATGGTGGCAAACTTGATGGAATCCATCTCCCTTATGGGGTTAAGTTTCAAGTAGGTGTCTAGCTTATGTACCCAAGTTTGCGCAGACACCTTGGGAGACCCATCAAAATATGGAATCTCCATTTTACCTGCCCTGTGCTCCAACTCATTGTTGTTCCTGTGATAGTTTTTGGGCTGACCCCTGAATTTAATACGACAATATTGGTCCAATGTCACTTATCTCTTGAATCTTGCACTCAAGACCTCATATTCCCTGACATATTCCTCAAAGTGGTATTCTAATTCATTAAAGTGGTTACCATGTGGTTGGCCATCCAAAAATGTAGGCATATAGGGTCTAGGAGTAACCCTACTGTGTGATGCCCCCTTTGAGGACCCTCCTCCAAAGCTCTATCCCTCTACATGGTAGTGAAAATATTGGTCATGATAATGTCTAGTTCCCCCATGGGAGCCACTCACTTTCTTGTTTGCATAATTGCTTGGACCATTCCCACCATGTGTCATCTGCAATAGGAGTGATGCAATTTTCTCCTAATTAGCATTTATTTTTTCCAAAGTTTCCTTCATTTCAACCTGTCCCCTACGCATAGTTTCCTGATTCTCCTGGAGATGGAGATCAAGTGTAAATTGTGTTTGTTCTATGGAGATTTTCAGATCCTTTGCTATACCTTCTAATACTCGTGGCTCATTGTCCTCACCTGAACCTTCCATTTCTTCCTCTGGTTCACCTGTCTGTCTTTTGTGCCTTTCCGTATAGATACCACTGAACTTTTGCATGTGCTAATTCCTACAAGCTAGGAGGATTTAACGCTCTGATACCACTATAATGTTCCCAAGCGAAGTTTTTGCTCGGAACCAAGGCTTGTTTAACTGTTTGTTATTGTTTCAATGTGTTATGCAGGTTTGTTTCTTGAAGTTGCGCATTAAGGGTTTATGCTAGGAGATCAAAGCATAGAAATATAGATCTGGGCATATAACACAAGAAGATGATAAGATACAAGCATAGAACACCAATAAAGAACCAACAACTTTAGAGATGACCTTTATTTAGATAATAGAGTGATCCTGATACAATAGATCTACAGATATGAGAGAATACAATAAGAGTAAGCAAGCTGGAATAATAGTTGGTTTGATGCTCCCCACAACTGAAGATAATAGCCTCCAAAGCCCTACAAATAACTGATAAAAAGGACAAGATTAATGCCTTTCCCTTTGATAGTTGAAGCCCTTTTTTCTGGATGAGTTGTGCCCTCCTGAATGGTTGCAGATACCCAATATTTTGGCCTCCCTCCTCAAGGCCTCCAAATGCCACCAAAATCACTAGATTAGTAGATCAGGCCAAGCCAAACCCCCTTGCAAAGTTACAAGTTGTTTGAGGATGATCTGACCCTTCAAATAAGCATATCCACTTTTTGTAATGCGCCCTCCTCTTATCCAACCATGCAAGCTCCAAATAAAATAACAGACAGAGAAGCCTCCTTCAAAATGAGATAGAAAGGGTTCCCTAGACCATACAATGAATACCTAGAAGTCCTTTAGGCCCAAAGCCTTCTCCTCTTCCTAGATCGAACTGTTCTCCTTCAGATGGTGTGCCCTCCTGCTGGAAACCCCCTGAAGTTGTGCATTATCTCTTCATTTGTTGATAGATATGACGTGTACCTATTGTAGAAGGGTGTGGGAGGAATATTGCACCCCCGAGACCAATCTTGGATCAAGATAGGTGGTATGTTTCACCATCGAGTTGATCTCTAGGGTTTGTAATCTCAAAACCCTCAAAATGTCTTTGTGCTCAAGAACCCAAATGCAAAAGTAATAATAATCCAGAATGAGTGAGAGATGCACCCTCCTTTTCTTATATACCCTGATCTAATTCTTTGTTGAGTTAGTTAACCACTTCCTGGGGTTAACTCCTTTCTTTTCCACATGTGGTCTTTTCCTTTCTTCACTTTACCTTTTTCTCCCAAAGTCAACTTGAAATTATAACATTGTGCTAAGGTACATGCTTTGGGTTTCTTGGTCCCCATGATTCATGAAACTATAGTCAAGTGGGGACAACTAGACTACTAAATTTCTCATACCCTCTTCATCAAGAAGTGGGGGACATTACACACTCATTTTTACAACTTTCCATTTATTGATATAAAATGATTATTTTGTAATTCGAAACATGTACATCTTTATATCTATCGTTCCAACATATGCATATATGTAGTATTAATTTAGAATAACTTTAGCAATTTAAAATGGGCAATATCTAAAATAGATAAGATAAATTGAAATAGAGATGAGGGTTCTTATAAAGGTGTTTTGTAATAATTAAAATATCATTTTTTTAATACTAAGTATGAAATACAAAACTAAGTTCAAAAAGACAACATTTTTTGGATTTATCAATGTAGAAACTTTTTTCTATTGAAATATTATAGATAATATGATTAGTATTTTCCAGTAAACTTGTTTGATGTCTCTTATTATACTGCTTTCGGCAGTAGAAAGCGTTCATTCTGAGTTGACTATGTATTAATTTCAGTTGACTTAAAATATTTATTTGTGAAACCTAATGTTAGACATAGGCAATAAAATTTCTTATTTTTTAAAATATAAAATAATGTATTTTTGTAACATGCCATTGGTCGAAAAGTTTGAGGCGTTATTGTGGGATTCACATACTTCAAGAATGTAAATTAATTACATAATTAATATTGCTTCTAGCAATGTATTCGATCTGTCGTTGACTATGACAATTGCATTAACACTACAATGTCCAAATGACATGCACCTGATGTCGAGGTCATCATCGCATAGGACACCCAACCTCCAAAGATGTCTGGACTCACAACAACATTGTAATTGTCATGACAAAGAAACACTAAAGTTGATGCTCTTTTGCAGGTCTGACAACCCTGCAGTCTAAGCGCTTTGACAATGAAAGACCTACTGGTTCACCGCCTTACCGCCCTGCAATCAGTGACAATATTCCCATTGGCACCACCAGTGTCGATATCTAAAGTTGAAGCTACTTGGAGCCTAGAGTCACAACTTGATATACTTTAACATCTGTTCAGTTGCATGTACGTGTAGGTTTTAGTGGTTCGAGTTGTGTTGCATACGAATACCAACTACAACTCACACGGTTTGGGACCAACAGTGTGGCTATAGCACAGTGGCTAGCGAGCTCTCTACAATGTAAACTACGACAACAATCGATTGATATAGTGTTTATTGTAAGCTCTTATTTAGGGATATTACATCAACTAGTAACACTATTCAAGATCCCGGGAAGCGATCGAACTCCCTGGAGCTAGTTTATTTCCATCAGGTTAGCTAGGATAGAAGGATCCACCACAAGGAGAAAGAAACAAGCTAGAAATAAAATCATCTATGCAAACCCAAGTTGGGGATGGAAGCACTCTACGACCAGGAAGACACTATGTGCTTATCGACCTGTGATCTTGATGAACAACTCGAGAGACGCTTGCGGTGAGGTGATGGTGATTTATTTGAATCAGACAAGTTACTACTTCAAGCATTGAGCAACTTCCATTTTTTTCAAGTATTAGATCCATTGCAACAAAAGAAATGCATTCTCCTTATTCAAAGAACGAGAAACAATAGTAAGATTGATATTCGATGGAAATAGCTTTGGAATATCTACTACATCAAGGTTTCTTCTAAAGAATGAAACAAAATCATTACATGAAGGTGGTAGTAAAAGGTAATCTTCAGAAACCAAATCATTACCTGAATACGTCAAACTTCCTACACAAGGTGGTAGTATAAAGTAATCTTCAGAAAGTGTTGCAAAGTCCATAGTCCAGGAATTCCTTCCCATTAACTTTTCCCAGTTACTCGTTGATGCAGGCATGAGAAACTTTTGAGAGCCTCATTCCCTGATTATATACCCACCTTCAACTACTAGGGGAATATTCTTGCAAAGAGTGGTAAGCTCTTCAACCTAGATGTAATTATTTGCATAGGAATAGTGCAAAAAATGTCCAGTAGTGATAGAAAGTTGATTGTTTGTCGACTCTGTTACTACATCCAGAAGTCGCTCAACAAACTTTGAGATAGAAGCTAATTGTTTGTCGAGTCTGTTACTACATCTAGAAGTCGCTCAACAAATTTTGGGATAGAAAGTTCTGTAATTTTAGGATGTTGATTCAACCACTCACACAATTTCTCACCTTCCCGAGGATCCAAATTTATAATTTCCCTTTGAGTAGATTCAGGCATGGAGTAATATTTGGCGTCGCTTCTGAATATTCTAGACCATTTTGTAATCCACGATATGTGTGAATCCTCTGACAAAAGATAAATTCTGGCTTGGTCTGCATCATTTGATACACTTGCCAAATATGTGTTGTTGGAAGAAGCTATATACTACAACAAAGGAGCATTTTGCAAGTGACTTGAAAGTCCCTTCCAATTTTCAGCAATAAAACAAAGAAGTTCAACATACAAATCTTCAGGAGGGCCTTTCAACCAACCAAACGATCGAATACAAGGAGAATACRAATCACAAGATACTTGAATTTTTTTTCTAAGCTTTTGTTGGCTAACATAATTTTTTCCCCCAAAGACGACGTCACATAAAACCACTCCCTCGTCTTTCAATTGGGCCTGAATGGCATCTCTAAGTTGTCTGAGATGTGAATGACCAGGAGCATTACAAGGAAGGCACCTTAAAACCTAAGTTTTCGATGATAGAGGGAAATTAACGCTTACCAAAGTACGAAATGTTGAACAAAAAGATAATGGAATACAATTAAGGATTCCCTGGTTCCAATTGTTTTTGTAAATGATGCGCTCTCTTGATGAAACCAGTAAGAAATCTATCTGTATTATAAATGGAAATACAATTACCATTTTTGTTGGAAAAAAAGAGTAAATACCCGCAACGGCTATATTTTCTCCTATAAAGCATTCGCCCAATGGAAAAGCTAATGTTATAGCCCATCTTACAACATCTTTCAGCTGCTCAACCCTACAATCATTTTTCATGAGAAATCATTGCCTCCACATGTAATAACTACATTGTTTCATCAAAAATTGATCTTCTTCCGCTAACAAATTCAAAATGAAGGATTCATTGTCATTGCTTCAAGAACTTTGAATGCTTATTTCTCGTAAAACTGAGATTGTATAAATTATGTTAAGATCAATATGTTCTAGCTCGTGAACTGAGAGTTTCTTTATCTTAGACATGAACAAAATAACTTCAAGATGAATACTCGAGAGTTGTTTCTTTACAACTTCAACCTTCTTAGGAAGTAGGGGTAGAACTATAACAGTATTGGGAAGCTAGTATCCATAAATTTCTTTGAGTTGTGTATTGCATGGCTTATCTTCTATCCATTCAGGGATAATATATTTTATCTTAACATCAGGGGTAGGAAGTTCGTTGAACCTTATCTTATATTCACTACTGAAAATACAAGGCTAGCTTGTGGCTAAGAAAACACTCTTAAATATGATACCTAAAATGAAAACGATAAATTTTCCATTCAAAACGAGGAAAAAAAGCCAGACACTCATATAATTGCACTAATATTTAATTTAGAAAAAAGGCAGATGCCTATTTGATTGCAGGGACAGAGTGACAAACACTCAGATTTTATACCTTTTTCTCCAATATAACCACCTTCCTTGTTATTCGTTTTGGTGGATTGTCCCACACTGCATATAGAATTGATATTATGTTTATGAAATCCCTTCTAATTGTTAAAAACCAGCAAAGTTGCAGGAGCGCCTACGCTAGTGACATCTTCAGTTGTAATGCTACTAGCCATGTACATGGTAAGGAACAACTTCCATAGCTCTAATAGTGTCGGAGGGATTATTCAGTCCATTCCTTCACGGGGATGTTCGTGGAGGTTTTTGAATGAGACAAAGAACCTCTTCTTCCAGGTTTGGTCGAAGGAATCATCTGCACACGACACACAGATCAGTATGAATTAGTCTGTATGTGGCATTTTGAACTTTATTTTGAGCCAAAGTTTTGAATCAAATTTCCGTAGTCTGTTTTAAGGCAATTATGGCAACAATCTGTAAGTGTATGAGGTTTTGTAAGCTGTATTTTTTTCTTTATTGGCAAGGGTCATTCAATCAATATGCATTCCCAGGCTTCAACGATAATGCACTCATGACAGTTATTAACCACATAACAATAATGCACTCATCTCTAGACATTATTAACTACATATAATTATTATGTTGAGGCAGTATATACACATCACTCCCCTTGTTTTATTTTATATCAACTATGTAAAGGATTTACAAATAGGTATAGTTGATGTTGACCACAATGGTGTGTCTTACTTTTAGTGTTAGATATGTTTCTTTTTAAAATGCTTGTTATTTTCAAAAGTTTATTTATTATTTTTTTTTTTACTGAAATTCTTAATTTAAGAGTGTACTTAAAGATTGTTAACACTTTATATACAGTTTGAGTGGGCCTAATGGTTAAGAACATGTGTTTTCTCTTAAGAGGTCACAGGTTCAAATCCAGAGGGGGGTAGGGTATGTATACCTTCGTAGACTTTACCAGTCAAATCATTGGGCGGAGGGGGGTCCCTTGTCCCACAAACAAGGGGGTCTCATACACCAATTTGGTGTTTATTATTATTATATATGTTTATTAATAAGTGTCTTACAAGATCATGGTTCATTCTTACCTTTTCGTATAATGTTTAGTCATGAGACCTATCACACAAAAATTCTAATGTCATAAAAATACTTATAAAAAATATTTTAAGTAAAATTCAAAATGTTTCTAAGGCATTTATTTTTCCAAACACAAGTTTGGAAAAGTCTCAAATCTTGCTAACATTTCATACATCTATTCACATTCTATCTTAAACAATGACATGTTTCTTTTGCAAATATAAACTAGAGTAGTTTTTAAATATTCTATGTTTTTCAAAAAAATCCAAATTATATAATATAACATTTGGAAGGGGAAAAGAGTATAGTATATTCATTGAGAAACTCATAAATAAATAAAAACCACATTAATGTTCAGGGTATATAAATGGAGGGGCATATGAGGACCCTTATACTATATATATTTCAAAATGTTTTCAAGGCATTTCTTTTTCCAAACACAAGTTTGGAAAAGCTTCAAATCTTGCTAACATTTCATGCACCTATCCACGTTCTATCTTAAACAATGACATGTTTCTTTTGCAAATATAAACTAGAGCAGTTTTTAAATATTCTATGTTTTTCAAAAATATCCAAATTATATAACATAACATTTGGAAGGGGAAAAGAGTATATTATATTCATTGAGAAACTCATAAATACAAAAAAACCACATTAATGTTCGGGTTATATAAATGGGGGGCATATGAGGACCCTTATACTACATATGTCTTCTTATAATATTGTTTTTTAACAAAACTTAACTCATTTAACTAAATAATCTTTAAAAATAGGACCTAAAAATAAAAAACAACAACAACAACAACTTATAGGAGGATTAAAAATATAAGAAAAATAAACCATAATAACATATATGAAACAAAAAATGTTGTTGTCTAGCTTTCTTAACCTTATTCCATTCACATGATCATCCATTGTCATCTTGAGATAATGGGAGAACGAATTTTGAATGATATTTGGGTCAACAATAAGGATGCAAGTGATTACTTTCATGTTAATCTCAAATATACCCATTTCCTCATCAACAATTATTTTTATCGAAAGCTAGTTAGTGGAGGCTCAAGGTTATTTGGTTGAGTGTCGTTACTTGACGACACTCTTGTCACCGTTATGCTTAGTGATCTTATGCAAGATATTGTTAGTGAATTGAGTAAACAAATTGCTACATAACCAAATTGAGATTTGAAGCAAGGGGAAATATAGCTCATATATTGCTTGTAATAGCCACCTCTTTGGTGGCATAAAGTCTACGAAAAATTCATCATCACCTATTTTTTCTTCATTGGGAATCTTCTTCAATGCTAGAAAGACTCAATCGGAAAGATCCCATTTGAGTTAATTTCCAGGATGGTTGTAACGTTGCAAATTCACATAAAGATCTTTGTTTACAATATAATGCAGTAGTTCTCTTTCGACCAAGATGTAGTGAAAAATAGAATCAATCATCTGATTGAGCTTGATGAAAATCGAATATGTTCCTTTGATCATCTAGCAAAGAGTCAGGAAAAGACAAAGACAAAATTCGAGAAGAAGGCTCACCCAAGAAGTTTTCAAAAAGGTGATCTCGTTCTCATGGAAAAAAGAAATGAAAAGATAGGTAAACATGGTAAGTTTGAAAGTTGGTTCGGTCCTACAAAATTGAAGATTTTGTAGGTAATAATTATTTCTACCTCAGTCATTTGGATGGAGAATGATTGTCTTTTCCCATGAATGGAAAATTTTTGAAGATGTTCTATCAAGGTAATTTATGATGCCATGGGACATCCTTGTACAATAGTGAGTTTACTAACCTTTATTACTTTTTTGTTTCATTTTATTGATTTTTGCATTATCATTTTGTTTAGAATAAAAAGTAAAATGTTGCCCACATGTACATATTTTTCTTTGATATGTGGTACTACTAACATGTGCTTGAGTATATTTCATTTACACATGGATTTATTTCTCCTTTAGGGAAGGGGAAAAGGCATTTGTGTCTTCTCCCTCTCTTTAATTTGACATCTATTCGGTGAGAATGTTTCAGGTCTATAGGTTTTGTAGATTTTGTAGTTCTCATGCACTCTCAAGATGAGCACATGTGCCCGAATGGGAGCTAATTGTTTCACCTCAAACTCACTTTAGTGAAGCCTATATTTTTTTTCCATATGTGATCCATCATATGAGCAAAGTATGTACATCAATGTATCATGATGAGCCAAAAGTGTGGTTATATTTATATTCATGTATTGTATTGAGCCATGCTTAGATGTCTATGTATCAATGAGGGGCATATGTGGTATCTCTAGACCTGTTGTGGTTATTCATGGCCTGTCCTTTTAGTCCCCACTTAAATATATGACACATTGCTCTTATGGCTCTGACTAATTGCCCTTTGGTGTCAATAACTTGTCATCATGTCATTCATTTATGTTTTGGGTAGGCATGTGAGCATCTTGGGATGGATTTACTATGACACATGATCTAGGGGAGTTGCTAGTCGCTCTCACTTCTTTGTATGTAATGTAAAAGTGTTGCTCATGTTATAAAGGTTGTCATACCTATTTAAAGAAAACGTATCTTATGCCTAAGCATGGACATCTTATGTATTTGTCACACTTTGGCCATCTACTTTTGTAGAGTATTTTTTGGTTTCTCCCTAATTAGTTTCGTGTTTCCTGAGGCACTTCTTAGTTCTTAATGTGGTGCAATGTATCCCAAGGCATTGGTCACATCCTTTGAGGTAGAAATGGGCTATTTTCACTCACATTGGTCACCTCTACGCATGCCACGTTGAAGATCATGGAACACCCTTCTGATTTATCATTTCTTGAGTGATTATTCTGTAATATACCTAGTATATTGCATATATTATTATTTAATAATATGTTATAGGTTTGTTATTATGTAAATAGGAATTATAATGTAAATGATAAGTTAATGATAAGTCATGACATTTGGAAAGAACATGAATTATCATTCTCCACGTGTATTTATATACACGTATTGTATTTCATATGATGTCAAGTAAATATGTAAAATGAATAGTAAATAAAATATTATTTATTATTTCCAACCCCATCGTTTCAGAGTTTCTCTAAGAAATCCAGGTCTTTGACCACGTTAGGGCATTTTTCCATTAAAAAAAAATCATCAAAAATTACCATTGAAGAAATAATCCTTCCACTGCTAGAAAATTAGAAGAAATTGGTACTAGATATCATGAAGAAGAAGTAAAAAAAAATAATAAAGGAAAGGGAGAACAACAAAAGAAAAGAAAGAAAAAGGAAGAACAAAAAAAGGGAGGGGGAGATTTAAAAGAAAAAGATCCAAAGAAAAAATAAGAGTAAATTCTTAATCTATTGTTGGTGGTTTACAGGCCCACGGTATTTTCCTACCATATAAAAAAAAATTATAGTGGTAACTTTTTACAACTTTGTATATACACATCTTTTGGAGTAATATTAATTCAACCAAAGTCAAAAGATATTTTAGTAAAGTGATAAGGCGCCCAATTAACTTGTGTAAAGGATATGCATAAAGGAAAAGTAAGAAAAGAAAGTATTAAAAGAAAAAGATAACTTTTCATAAACTACAAAGTTATTTTAAATAAAAAGTGATAAGATTTAAAAGATAAAGGGAATTATTAAAGTTTTTTAAGGCATTTTATTAAATTGGAAGGAAAACGAAGTAATATTCAAGTTATTCAAAGCACATTTTGAATAATCAGGAAAAAAACGTGAACAATGAATTCAATATATAAATCTAAATTTTGGACTAAATTCCCTTTTTGTAAAATGGAGTTTGAGTATACGACAGTTTTTAAAAATCACAATCGCTTTTGTCCAATTTGTGGGAAATTATTCATTATGGAAGAATATCAAGATAACTAACAAAGGAAATCACTAATATTAAAAGGCGAACTAGGAAATTATAAAGACATCAATAGCAAATTACAATTGGAAATTGAGATGGAGAAATATTTTAATGGGTTTACAAAGAAAAACAATCTTTACTTCAAAGAGAGAAATCATGAACTCATCACACACATTGAAGAACTAAAAAACAAAAAACAAAAAATGGACAAAGACTTACTAGAACGAGATAAAAAAATATCAAGATTACAAAATCATAATCAAAATTTACTTGTAAAAATCAGGAAGTCAAAAGACAAGAAACAAGAGAATCAAAATTCAGAACAGGAAAATCAAGGTCTCATAATCAAAAAATAGGAAGAAAGCTCCTGTCTAAGGAACCTTAATGAGAAATTGATTGAACAAATTAAAAAGATGAAATATGAAAAGCCATAGAATCAAGATATTATAAGTGAAGTCGAAAAATCAAATAATGAAGAAGAACTTTTACGCCTAAGGGTTCATAATCAAAGTATACTCACGCAAATTAAGAAGTTAAAGAGTGAAAAGAAGTCACTATAGAACGAGTTAGATCAACTTATAAACAAAGAAACATTGGTTGATAAAGAGACAATGATTGAACTTATGGAACTAGAAAAGTCTTCATATGTAAACAACACAATTATGGATAAAGGAATTAATAAAGAGTTAGTCAACCTTACAAATCAAAAGGATGGAAATCCAACTAATGTAAAGAGGTCCTCAAATGTAGAAGTACAAACAAGGTAGGGGTATGAAGAAGACTCAATTCCAAAAGTTAATCAAGAAAAAGATACAAGTATAAGAAGTAAATATCAAGTTGTAAGGATGCCTTATCGACATTCTAATCACAAAAGTCGATACTTCAACCAATCAATGTATTAGCAGAAACAATTGATTGATATTTCGAAGAATATTACTTCCACTACAAGTGGTGATCAAAGTAAAAGCTATAAGGGGAGTCAAAATACATCAAGTTTTTTCCAAGAACCCTATAAACGTGCAGTTTCACAGAAGATCGAATTAGGGTGGGCGGACTCCTTTGCAATTCAACAGTTCTTCTCAACACTTGAAGGATTCTATTGCCTCAAGTCCTCAATGATCATTGACTCAAGAATGAAGAATCAAGAGACAATATTACAAGCCAGAGCAAGAGATAACTCTTTTATAACTATCTTTTGAGGACAAATCATTTTTAAGGGGGGGAGACTTGTAATATACCTAGTATATTAGATTTCTTATTATTTAATAATATGTTATAGGTTTATTATTGTGTAAATAGGCATTATAATGTAAATGATAAGTTAATGATAAGTCATGACCTTTGGAAATAACACGACTTATCATTCCCCATGTGTATTTATATACACATATTGTATTTCATATGATGTCAAGTAAATATGTAAAATGAATACTAAATAAAATATCATTTATTATGGAAATATGGAATAATGTTTTGTGTTCATGATGTTATCATGAAGTGGACCACCAGATCCACTTCATATTCACTTGATTATCGGGTTGATCCACACATGTGGACTTTATG
>JASDQU010737717.1:123272-139208 GCA_032191745.1 Picea mariana | reverse complement strand
TGGAGGTTATTTGCTTGAGTTTTGGATATGGTCACACCTTGGAGACACCTTTTGAGGATTTTTTAGCTTGATTTGAGGAGTTGTCCACTTCTTGGGGAATTTATTACTCTTTCCATGAGGTCCTTCCACCTTTGAGGGATAGACGTTGGACTTTTCTTGGTTTGGGAGGATACTACACCATGTTTGAGGCTTTCACTACACTTCTTCAAGGAAACATTGAGCTTATTCACCAAGTTTCCCTCCTTCTTTATGGGACATCCCCTTCTCATGAGGGTTTTATGTACATGTGGCATGTTTTACTTGTATTTGACTTAGTTTCCTTCATTAGTGGATGATAAGTCACTTTTTGTGATTCTCCTAGGATATGTTTAAGGAGATAAAAATTAATAAAGATTGATAAGGATGTAGAATCCTCATATATAAATAAAGTCTCTCCTTTCATTCCAATTGGTTGTTATTGTTGAACATTATTTGAGATTACAATTTTTTGAAGATCTACCTATTATAGGTTTTAGTGTCAATTCTTGGAGCACTCTATTTTTTAGTTATTTTCTTGGTGCATCAAAGATTAGTTGTGAATGTTTAACACTTCTACTAGCTACCAAAATTGATCCATTGAAGGGTTAATTAACCACTTGGAAGGAAGATGTCTGGTATTTTCTATGTCTTCCATCTTCCTTTTTTTTGTTTTGGTAAGTGATCAATCTCTTGTCATGTTTTTCCTTTGGTTCCTTGAAAAGGGTTTTAGGTATTTTATTCAATCCATAATTGATCTTGTTGGTGAAGGTTTTTTCCCTTCTGGAATCTCTTCTTGTAGGGCCTTGGTCCTCATACCTTATCTTAATTAAGTTAGAGATTATTCTATCCTCAGGGTTCTAATCTCTTTCCCTAATCCTTAAGATAGAAGTGACCAAATCATAGAGGGGAATACTTCTTGACCCCATAAGCCTAATTGGAGAAAGGCACTTTTCTTCTCCCAACAACCAACCAAAAAGCTCAAAAAATCCAAAATTTTATTTTTTCTTTTAAAAAAAAAAATCTAACGATGAAAAAACAAATAAAAACCTTTATTTAGATTTATTTCATAGTCTAGTGCAAAGTCAATGGTTCATTTCATTTCCTAGACTAGCTTATTCAAGGTTTTGTGCTTAATTGTTGATTTATACTCTAAGAAGGAAAAACAACCCTATAGAAAGCTGATTCAAGGTCTTATCTAATGTTTTGTGGGATGATCCAAGGCATTTCTCAAATATGGAAATTAAATTACAACAAATAAAAATCAAATTTGGTGAAACCCTAAGGCTAGGGTTTGGTGAAACCCTAAGACTAGGGTTTGGTGCTTGAAAGTGTATGTTTACTCATAACTAGCCTCCATTTCATTTCTAAATTGTTTCTACAAGTTTATCTTATAGGTCTAGTGGTGAATTTAATGTGTAACATTATTATTATTGCTTATATTTTATTTAGAGGTTATTTTGGTGAATTCCAAGTGTTAACGTGGAAACACTGGGGGGATTCACCATATCTTTTACAAATTCTTGCTTAGTCCATGGTTATACATATTTATAACTTGTTTCTAACACTTGTTAGGTTGTCGTTGCATATCATATCTCTTTCACAAGTGGAGCACACAATGCATCATTGATTTATGCTAATTGGTTTCACTCTTTGTTCCCTAACGTAGCATAAAAGTGGTTCTTACCTCTTTGAAGTCTCATTGGTTGACTGATAGACATATAGATACAAATATGAAGTTGCTAACATTGTTTATCTTACATATCATATTTGACATAGACATCCACTAGATACTAACCATATCTTTCAAGTGGATACACTTTTGGTTATTGCTATTGTTTCTAATTGTTTATCTTTAAATCATTTAATCACTTATTGGAATCCTTGTGCATGGACTTGTTAATATATTTGGATTCATTAAAGTAAATCATAATCTTGCATGGTCATAATTTAGTTCAAGATGTTTACTTAATTAAATAGGGATACTCCCATTGGCTTCTAGGAGTTTTCTTGAAGTGAAAGGGGAAGTTTACTAAGATGAAAATGGTGCACTTCCCATTTTGTTTCCCTAGTTAGCACTTGTGTTAGGGCCTTTCGCAAGGGTGCTAGTTTATGAAGTAACAAGGTGGAAACATTAATAATTTAGAAAGTCAAATTTATGGCTGGAACATTTGCTCTCAACTCCTCCAAGTCATTTCTCATATTATAATATTTCCTTGCTATGAATCATGCCTCATTTCAATATTTGGGGATACCTATCTCATTGTGAAATCCATCATCACAGTCATGGAATAATCTTTTCAGCAAAATGAAAACCAAACTTCAGCAGTGGGGCACACAATGGTTAAATCCTACAAGTCAAGTAGTTCTTATAAATTCACTCCTCTCTACTCTCCCAATATTTCAATTTCCAACCATTCTATCTCCAATGGGAATAATGCAACAAATTGCTCAAGGGGTGATAATTTGTTTATGGCAAGGAGGGAAAACAAACACAAAAACAATATCATTTGATAAACTAGAAAATTGTAAAGGTCCCAAATGATAGAGGAAAGTTGGGGATTGTTACCCCCCCGCCATTCCTAGGGGTAAATAGATGATCCATATGGATTTTGGTGGCCTCCCACCTATTCCAACTAGCTCATTTTGGCAGTTTTCCAGTTTGGCGGTTTTTACCTAGTTTTCGGGTCCCTGACTTCTGGGGTCATTTTAAGGCCCTAAACAACGTTTTTAGGGCTCTCCATAGCAAGAAAATAAAAACAGTCAAGACTATTGGAAACATGTGTAGTCCTCTGATAGACCTGTCCAATGGGCCATCGTGCACCTAAAACAATGATCATATGCAAAAGTTACGACCCTGGAAAGTTGATGTACTAGCTTACACAACAGGGGGCCCAAATGACTTTTGGCGCTTCATCTCCTTGGGTTAGGCTTTTGGATGTCTATGGTTTTTGACATTCTTGTTTATTGTAAAAAGGCCTTCAAAGCCTCATTGTAACAATATTCTTAAAAATGAGTGCATTTGTCACATCTCTTCTCAGGGATAAGCCGCCACCATTCTAGCAAGCTTGTTTTCAGCTGGATTTTACAATTTTAGCTTATTTCCCTATTGAATAGAAACCAATTTTACTGTATATATATTATTCTGTGTTATTCATATTTTGAAAATAATATGTATTCATTTCATTTTTCTCATAAAATCCAGATCAGTGGTATCAGAGCGGTATGCTCCTTGTCGTTCTTGATGCATGTCCCCAACGAGGCCAGGGTACAAAGAATTGGGTCTTGAGCTTGTTTCTCTTGAGGAAAAAAGGTCTCGCGTGCCCAAGAGACCTCTCATGGCGGGAGAAAAGAAAGACGATGAGACAGAAGATCCCTTCAAAATTTTGCTCGAGGAATCCCTCATGCAACAGAGGAATGAGATGATGGATAGTTTTGCACAAATCCTTCGGTGACTACCAACAGGCAATGCATCTTCCTCGAGTGGAGGCGCCGCCCCCTTCAAGGTACAAATCAACTTCAATATTCCTATATTTGAAGGTCAGATAGACGCAGATGTTGTAGACAAATGGTTGAATCTGCTAGAAGGGTATTTCTCCATCCATAACTTCTCGAATAGAGAGAAGATTACTTTTGCGCTCCTCAAAGCCATTCCCCATGTCAAAGATTGGTGGGAAACTTTCTGTGAGCAGAAGGAAACAAAGGAAACCTCATTATTTACAGTCGTAGTCACCTGGGAGTCCTTCAGGGATGTTATTAAGGAACAATACTACCATGTTGGAAGATATGACAAGATATACACAAAATGGACCACATTGTGGCAGGAAAGAGACCAAGCAGTGCATGAGTTCACAAATATCTTCCATACCTTGCACACCAACCTGGGTATCAAATATTATGAGTGACATATGGTGCTCAAGTATCGTTGAGGTCTGAATAGATACATCCAGGCCGAAATGGAGTTTCTAGACATCTCATCCTTGGGCGTAGCCTACGGATATGCCGCCAAAATTGAGCAGAAGCTCAAACAAAAGACATGACAATTTGGTTCGGGGAACCCCTCACAGCAAAAGCTAGGAAAGGGTGGCCCCAACCTGCAGAATAAAGGAAAGAGCAAAGACGAACTGCCTCGGGACAACCAGTCCAGGACACAAGCAAAGAAGGACAACAGAAAGACAAAGAAAGATACCGGGAAGTGGTGTGACTTCCATAAGAGCCCCTGGCACAACACTGTTGATTATCGCTCGAAGCAGTCGTAGGTGGATGAGGTGAAAGCCTTTGAATCAGATGCAGGTTTTGACTCTAAGTCGGAACCAGAAAGGGGGAGACAGATCATTGACGTATAACCAAGTGCTACCGTCGCTACCACCAAGCTCCAACCCGGTGAACCAGATGATCTAGAGGAAGGTGAGCACCTTTTTCATTCATATATGTGGGTGAAGGGTACCCCACTGCACTTCATCATTGATAGAAGTAACCAGAAGAACCTCATCTCAACAAAGGTTGTCAAGAGACTCACCCTGCTGAAAACACCGCACCCGCAACCCTACACCATCGGGTGGCTCCACCAAGGAAGCGACATCCGCGTCAGCCAAAAATGTCGCATGTTATATGGCATCAATCCCTTCAAAGACGAGGTATTGTGTGATGTTTCCCCTCTCGAAGTTTGTAATGTTATTTTGGGCCAACAATATTTATGGAAACACCATGCTGTATATGAGTCTAGGCCTCACAATGTTATTATTACTTTGAACAAGAAATTGTACAGGATACCCAAGGCAGTCCCACCTAGTGTTATTTTCTTGATCTCTACCAAGCAATGTAGGAAGGTCATCTCTCAGATGGGGAAGTTTGTCTTCATCGTGATTCTCTCTCAAAATGAGTGAAAGATCGCAACCACATCCAGGGTATTCGCGGTCGACCTTTCCACATAGCATAAGCAAGTGGATAATGTCATGGAAGAATACTCGAATATATTCTCCTCACCTACCAGGGTACCTCTACACTGTCAGGTCAAGCACCCCATCGATATGACCCCCGATGCACCACTGCCCCATGGGCCAGTCTACCGTCGCTCTCTGTTAGATAATGAGGAGATCAAGCGACAAATACAAGAACTGCTCCACAAAGGGCACATCCATCCCATCTCATCACCTTACGGGAGCACAATCATGTTGGTACAAAAGAAATATGGAACCTGGCAACTATGCGTTGATTATCGAGCCCTGAATAAAATCACAGTCAGAAACCGATACCCGATTCCTCGAATTGACGACCTCCTTGATCAACTCACGAGGGCCAAATACTTCAGTAATATTGATCTGAATTCTAGCTACAACCAGCTCCCAATAGAACATACAGATATATGGAAGACCACCTTCAAGTCAAAGGAAGGTATTTTTGAATGGTTGGTCATGCCCTTTGGTTTCACGAATTCTCCAGCCACTTTCATGAGGATGATGGATGATATCTTGTGACCATTCACCAATACTTTTGTAGTGGTGTATATGGATGACATTCTCATTTACAGCAAGACCTGGGTAGAACACTTGCAGCATATTCAGCAGGTTCTACACACCCTGCAATAGCACAAGCTATACGCCAACTTCGAAAAATGCTCCTTTGGCATGGACAGGGTCCATTACCTAGGCTACATCATTGATCAACATGGTGTACATGTGGTTCCAGCCAAGATCCAAGTCATCTGTGACTGGCCAACCCCAACCACACTCACTAAACTTCAAAGCTTCTTGGGCCTTGCCAATTTTTACCGCATATTCGTGGTGGGATCCTCCCATATTGCATGGGCTCTCAACCAAGTAACCAGGAGTGGTGGTAAGGCAAAGTTTGTGTGGGGCCGGTCCCAAAAACAAGCGTTCGATGATTTGAAGTAGCGTTTATGCTCAGCCCCAGTACTTTCACTATTGAACCTACAACATCCCTTTGAGATCGATACAGATGCTTCAGACTATGATGTGGGAGTCGTTCTCACTTAGCACAGCCACCCTATGGCCTATCATAGTTAGACACTATCGGACGTTGTCCCTAAGTACCCTAATTACAAAAAATAAATGTACTCCATTGTGCAATCATGTCGCTAGTGGAGAAATTACATTCTTGGGAAGGAGATAGTCATCCACACTAATCATAATCCATCGCAGTTCATGCAGACACAAGGAAAATTGCAGAATGATTGCCATCAAAAGTGTTCCACATACTTGCATAAATTCCACCTCAACATCAAGTACAAAATAGGAAGCACCAACTGCGTCGTTGATTTCCTCAGTAGACCGCTAATCGCGACACTCACCATGGTGCTAGACTATTGCGTCCATGAGACCTATGGATGGACCCAACTCTATGAAACAAACCCAGACTTCGCCTCCACCTACCAAATGTTGGGCAAAAACGCATTTGTCGCTAATTTCCATCTTCAATATGGGTTATTGTTCTGTTTGGGCCATATCTTCGCTCCATCAAGTGAGTGAATGAAGATGATATGGGAAGCCCACTATAGTCGGGTGGCAGGACACTTCGGTGTTGAAAAGATAGTGGCAATGTTGCAGAAACATTTCTACTGGTCGAAACTTTGACAGGAGGTCAGCAAGTACATCAGGTCCTGCACTTCCTATGCTATTGCCAAACCGACCACTAAGAAATAGGACATGTACACCCCTCTGCCTACTCCTGACAGGCCATGGAGATCCATCTCAATGGACTACATGTCGGGCCTCTCGTCCACCAAGTGGATAAATGAATGTGTTTTTTTTGTTGTTGATCAATTTTCTAGGATGATGATTATTGCTACCTGCAAGAAGAGCATCACAGCAGAAGCCACTTCCAAGCTCTTATTTGAAGTAGTCTGGGTACATTTTGGAATCCCACAAACCACTGTCTCATATTGGGACAATAGATTTCTCAACAAATTCTAGTCGAGCCTCTGGTAACTATTGGACACCAAGCTCACCAAATCCACGACCTTCCACCCCTAGATAGATGGCCAAACCGAGGTCATAAATCGAATGATTGTGCATATCCTCTGCATGTATAATTCCAAGCACCCTCACACATGGGATGAGAGTCTTTCCTATGTCCAACATAGTTACAACCGAGCCATGCATAGCTCAACTGACCACAACCCCTTTCAGGTGGGGTTGGGATTCCATCCATTGGGTTCCATATATTTTTCACTACCCCTTGTGGTCATATCAACCGGCTCATATCCTACTCCAACTGAAGCTAAAAAATCCACCCGGTCCATTGAGCAGATTCAACACATTCACCAACAGGTTCATAGGGGTCGGTAGCTAGAGAGAGAAGAAGAAAAAGAATAATTACGTATATAATACATTCATTGGCAATCTTCCTTCTTTGGGGTAAGGCCGAAGGAGCAGTGGGATAAGGCCTCCTTCTTGTGGCTCATTGAGGGAGGTTCGACCCACCAAGCACTACCTAGAAATAACAAGCCAATGGATGATGTTATCCATGAAGAATGTGATTGTTGCATTAATATGATCTGAACGAATAGATTCAAACATTGACTAAGAAGCAATCTAATTCATCCCAACTAGGTTAGCCATCTATCCATGTTATGTTCTGCTCACCAATTTCCATCTAGCCAGCAGGATCCGGGTTCGTTCGAGTTCCTCATAGCGCCAGGCAGTTTCTTTTGAGTGGTTCTATGAGGTCGGTCATATGATTCGAGCGAAGCACAAAATATCTTCATCGTTTGGTAATAGAGACATAGATTAAAGGTTCCAAAGAGTAAAGAAAGGGTATATAGTGGAATTTATAGTCGACTATAGATAATCTTATAGCAGTGCTGAGAGGAGGTTCAAAGCCGGACCACGAAAAAGGCTCTTGGCCCAAATACCGAGAGTGGGGATCAAACTCTTCGTAACTAGGGCCACAAAATTTTCTATGGTAACATATAACAACTGGCTCATTTCACCTGAAATGGAATTCTAGTGTATCAAGAACAGTTCACGTCGAACTAATTAGGCATGCAAAAGGACATGTCAAAGTGAAAGGCAAGGAAGAAGGTGGGTTGCCCAACAAGGTTAAGCAGCGCCTTACAAGACCCCATTGAAAGATTCACCCACTCTGTTATGGGACGTACACCATAACCACGGTTGTGGGTGATAATGTTTTTGAGCTCAAAATTCCTCCTTTCCTTGGCCTACACCCAGTGTTCAACGTGGATCTCCTTCGACCTTATTTCCCACCATTATTGGACACCTCAAAGATAATAGAACAAATGACACCAACAGAGCTCAACCCCAACTGCATATAACATGCATCCAATGATTAGATTGTGGATAGACAGATCAAGGGAACTTTCCAGCAAATGATCCATCTTTATCAATTTGTCAAAGCAGGGTGGCTCTTGCACCAAGGCAAGTGGCTCACCCGGGGCCAAATTCAACATAAATTTCTTCATCTGATGGGGGAACTCAATGCAATGGAGACCATTGATTCCTAAGGGGGGAGGATTGTTCCATATGGATGTCAGTGGCCTCCCACCTATTCCAACTGGCTCATTTTGGTAGTTTTCCAGTTTGGCAGTTTTTCCTAGTTTTCAGGTCCCTGACTTTTGGGGTCGTTTTGAGGCCCTAAACAACGTTTTTAGGGCTCGCTGAAATTAAAGTGTAAACAGAGTCAAGTCTAACAGAAACATGTGTAGTCCTTGGATAGAGATTTTTAACGGGCCAACGTGTGCCTTAACGAAGATCGTATGCAAAAGTTACGACCCTAGGAAGTTGATGTACTAGCTTACCCAAACAGGGCCCACATGACTTTTGGCACTTCATCTCCCAAGGTTAGGTTTTTGGATTTCTATGGTTTTTTACATTCTTGTTTATTGTAAAAACACCTTTAGAGCCTCATTTTAATCATCTTCTTGTGAATGAGCGCAACCATATCTCTTCTCAGAGATAAGTTGCCACCATTCTAGCAAGCTTGTTTTTCGCTACATTTTACAGTTTCAACTTATTTCCTTATTGAATAGAAACTAGTTTTATTGTATATATTTTATTATGTGTTAAGCATCTTTTGATAATAATATATATTCATTTCATTCTTCTCAATGGAGAACATGATCCCAACCATGATGATAATCAACATGTCCACGAATGGAAGCCCAACAACTTCTCTCATTCACCTTTACAACTACAAGTCAACCAAGGTTCATCACATCCAATAAACCAAGAGTATGGGAGATGGTAAGACAATGTCACCATGAGGTATGTTAGTCCTTTTTTCATGCATAATGTTGTGCTTAATTTGTCGGGTATGTGGATAAGTATATTTGGTTGAAGTTGTATAATGAATCATTGGCTTGGGAAATTGTGTTAGTTTCCTTGTTTCACCTTGGTGGTCAACTTCTATGCCCTAGTCCCATGTTTTCATCTCCCAGGGAAAATCGATACTATTCGGGGGCCCTCACAAGGGTAACATTTCATTCCCCACCATGCTTAACACTTTCCATATTGGATCCTCTCATAGTGTACTAAAATTCAGTAATGGGTCATGGTTCATTCTCTCATGAGAAGAGGGGATAAAGGCCCAGAGGTTGATTGCAACTGCTACTAAAAGAACGAGAAAATTATGCTAAAGAAAGAGAAGAATGATAACAAAGGACTCTAAAAAACCAATCCAAACTTTATCTCTACCATTTTTTTGCTCACCCTAGTCATAAGAAATGATGCTATAGCTTGAAACCTTATAAAGGGGGACTTGCAAATATGATAAGAAGACAAATAAAAAACCAGATAAAGGGGTTTGGAAAAAAAATGTCACTTAGAAAGTGGTAGACTCAAGAGAAAGTGTGCTCTCCACAAATACATTCATATAAATGGATTAAATTACACCATAATCAATAAAGTAAGCCCTAAAACCATATCACTTTCACACTTACTCTTGAAGGATTTCTTTATTTCCCGCTTCCCTCTTGACCTATCCCTCTACTTGGGTTGTTTTACTTCATGTCTAGGTTGGCACACGTAATAGGGTTGGATGATTTCCCTCCCATAATTAAAATTGTCAACTCACATGGGTTCGTGGGATGGTGTGTTGCTTGAAGGGGATATTGAGGTTAATTGTTTACATGGCTTATATCTTAAGTTACAACTTACTTTTCATGCTATAAGGACTAATGTTTCTTGTGAACCCTAGCTAACTTTGTCTTATACTTTGTTTTGTCTTGAATGGCTTTGACATGGTTCTTTGAGGGACATCATAGGCTTTTACCCAAGACATTGTTCCTTTATTGCAGGACCTTGGCAAGTGTGATTGAGAGAAGTGGGTCATCCAATGACTCACCACCCCTAGACATCATCTCTTGCATCCTTGGAACCTTGGATGATGGAAATATGGGATTGGTTTGAGAAGATTCAGTCATGATGGTACACAGGTGGGATTGAAGCCCATAGGTTGGGTAGATTACCCCATAGATTATTTTCCCACTAGATCAAGGATGTTGCAACAACAGATAGTCAGAGGCCTTATAGAGGTGAGATGAAACTCCCTCTAGCCTAGACACAACACTTAGATCCTGGATTTGGCCCTATTTTGGTGATAAAATCATCTTCTATGGTTTGACGTAGCTAGGGATTGGTGGACACATGGGGTATTGACTATGGTTGGCATGGATTTGAGGGAGAGAGACATCATTTTCTCCAAACTTTGGATTGGTGCCACATGGACTTTGGAGGCCTCCTCCTTGCCCAAGAGGGCTTGACGTCTCACACGTGTGGTTAATTTATGATGTTTTTTGTATTTATTACATTTTTTAAGGGTTAAATGAGGGGTTGACCCCACTTGAATCATTTTTATGTTAAGTTATGTGGAAAAAGTGCTAGCCTAGGCTCATATATAAAGGATAGAACTCATTTTCATTTGGATCATCATCACTCCTCACCATTTGTGGGGTAACACTTCTTGTGATCCACTATTTCATCCTTCTTGGTCTTTCTCTCTCATTCCCTATGCTTGGTAATGGTCTCTTGTGGATGCTTTGCTGATTTTGGATGGATATTTATGCAATTAGGGTTAAATGCTCTTGGTTTCTTGGATGAAGTACATAATTTTTTTCAATTGTATGGTATGTTGTTGATGTAAATGGTGAAATTGCTATTTTTTTTAAAGAAGTATTGTTTTATTGAAACCATAGGAGAGGAACATAAGTGCTTCTTCCTCTCACAAAGTTTTACTTATCCAAAATTTGTGAATTGTCCTTGCCAGGGTTAGAACCCTAAATCCCTAAAGTTCTAGTGCTTTAGGATTTTATCACTATATAATTGATCTTTGATCTAAGTGAAGATCAAATATCTAGGGTCCAAAAGGGCTTGCACCCTAGACATCCTTCTCCTCTAAGTCTAAAGCCTAAGGCCAAAATGTGATTTCACCTTAGGGTCTAGATGCTACCTCTTGGTTTCAATTAGACCAACCTTCAAGCTTTGATGCATTTGAGACTCCATAGACCTAGAATGGTAAAAACACTAATCTATAAGTAACTCTTGTGGTGAAAGTAATTGATTAAACCCTTTTTTTTCCAAATATCTCAAGTGTTCTACTAACTTTACTAACTCTAACCCTAGAAAAATTACAATATTTCTTATTTTTGTTATAAAAGTTTGCTACATTAAATCTAAAACTAGATTTATTTGTTGCATACACTCATCCAAAGGTGGATTAACTTGTTTAGAAATCATCTATAGAAATTGGATAACTTTGTTCTTGATGAATGCTTACTTTTATGCTAAATTTCTACATTTATGAGCACTTTATCTTTTTGTTGTTACAAAATACTTATTGCTATCACAAGAATGGTTTGTTGTTGTGATTTGCAACAACCTAGTGCATTTTAAGTTGTATAGTGTTTAGAGATATCATTGTTGCATGCTTTAGCTTTGTAATTGTACATGTATTCTGCAAATTGTTTCTTGTTATGGGAAGGTACAATAATCACCTTAGAATATCTTCCTCCTTCCTAGACCTAGACCAACTAACCTATGATCAAGATAGGGGGAAATAGGGTTGGTTATTAAACTTTCTATTTGATCCCTTAAGGTCACCAGGGAAGCCTCCCTTGTGGTGGACCTCCTCCATCACTAAAATGAGGGAAGATCCTACTTAGGTGACAGTGGTAGTTTCTTCCATAGTTACAAAATATTTGGGGATCTTGTGGTGTGATTTTTACAAGTACAAATCCTACGATAACATGGATTAAATATACACTTCTCATGAATATGGATTTGGGTGCAAATCTCATTTGGTTATGATATCAAGAAATACAGATTTGTGGAAGAAGGTTATCCATAAAAGATACTTCCACGGGGATTAGAATCGATGCATCGATGGCACATTGGAAAATAGAGGAGGATCATATATCTTGACACTTTTAAAGGTTGTTTCTCCCGTTATAAAATCAAATATAACTTGGATTCTAGGGAACAAGTAATTGATAAAAATATGGAAATATGGAATCATGGGAAACAAGCCTCTGGAAGAGAATCAAGAGCTTATCCCATTTAAAAACTCAGATAGACAACTAGAACCTGAACACGTTGTTTGACATCTTGAAGTGGTTTGAAATTTATAATCTATGAACTGGATGGTCCACCATATCACCCCCCTCTCATTTACATGCTCGCATTCCATCTTTCTTCTTTTCCCTCAAAGGATGTGCTCCCTTAGATCTCCCCACTAATGAACTGCAAGGATGGGGAAAACAAAAGTACTATGTAGAGAATATATATCCACAACAACTCCAAACAATTTCTCTCCCTTAGCGTTCAACCATCTGGAAGCAAATTTGGTACTCATATGGTATTCCCAAAGTAAACATCTTCTGTTGGTTAACAGTTCATGGGAAGATCCTGATAGTTGAAAACTGACATAAAAGAGGAGTCCAAGGCCTATCTCGATGCATGTTATGCCTCATTGAAGAAGAGACGATATGCCATCTATTTTTTTACTATCATTTTTCTAGTTAGGTATGGAAATATGCTTATGCTGGAATCAACCATTGAGTACATAAGCCTAATTCATGGAAATAAATATTTTCATTATTGAGAAAATATACAGGGGAACACTTAAAAACAAACTTATGTTTAAGAAACTTTGGATGGCTCTACCAAAATATCTTTGTTGGAAAATTTGGTTGGCCCAAAATAGAGTAATTTTCAAGTAGGAGCAAGACATTCGAAGAGTAGTTGGAGCCAAATAAAAATGCCTTCATGTAGAATTCATTAATTCATGGAAAAATGAAAATTTAGCACATGAAACTTTGGATCCAAAGGAGGAAGAATAGATAAAAAAATTCTCCATATTGTATTAGTGGTTCAATCCAACTCAATAAAAACCAAAATTAGGCATAACTTAATAATTGGGAATGGGTAAGAAATAATTTCATAACTAGTAACACTTTTAGAGATCCTACATAATTTTATTTGATGAAGCATCCAAAGGAAACCTAGGGGTGATAAGTACGGCGGGGGGGATCATATTGGATCCCAAGGGAAATCTCAAAAATTCATTTGCTTAAGGTCTTAGAAGGAATACAAACAATCAAGTAGTGTCTTATTCTTTCTACTAGGGTATCTTCTTAGAAAAATAAGCTAGAATGAATTCCTAAATAATCATAGTTGTTTAAAGTGTAATTATCAACTTAATGGTCTCCAAGACAATCCCCTCTGATATCAAACTTTCTTTGATCATAGACTAAGTTCAAAAGGAGATAGATGGTCTACACAAGATATTGTTTCACCTAGTTGCTTTAGATCACAATCAACAAGTTGATGCTTTGGTTAACAAAGCAGTTGCCTATAAGTCTGATGTCATTTGGAAAAATGAATGGTGGATATTTCACCTAATTCCTTCCCAATCCAAAGTTATGAAGGTGAGGAAAATTATTATGGTCATTAATAGCCATTGTTTAATCAAAATACACCAATGAATATCATGTAAGGAGCCCATATATGAAAGTATGGACATGTATTCTCTTCACATGCACGAAGTTAAGTTTTCTCAGTCATTTGACCCCTCTGTGTAAGGATTGATTTAAAAATGTGGTATTATGAATCATTTATAGGAAGTTTCTCATGGGGAAGAAAGGTTGAAGACATTTCATCCAACCCTCATAAGACCCTCATTAAACCTTTGGTTATTTCTTTGGAACTTCAGCCTATTAGAGTTTATTGAGAAAAGTGATTTCATTTCTTGGTATTGGTTATTGGTGGTTAAACACATTCTGTGTTTTGTTTGTATTGGATGCTTGGTTTTATCTTCTCTAATATGCCTTTAAGATTTTAGGATCTTTTGAAGTCTTGTCAGCACAGGCTTATCAATTACTTTGGTTTTCCTCTACATATTGGATCTCTTCTTATGGGAGAACTCTCTTTGGTTTACTTTGAGCCCTATTATTTTAGTTTCCTTACTTTTTAGTCTTAGAAATATTTGGTTCAAATATTTTCTCTTGTAACAATGGAAAAGTAGGTCTCCCTTTGACTTATGAAACAAGGATTCCTTGAGGATATTTCCCCTATGCGCTAGATTGAGCCTTGGGAAGTGTCACACAAGTTTTTGTATTTTCTCTATTCTATCGTTTACATGGATTACAGGGAGCCACACGAATTTAGAAGGATTCTAAGAAACCTTGAGGAGTTAATTCTATGCAATAGAGCCTCCATCTTTTTAGTGACCTCCAAGGTACACGAGAATAAACATCAACACGCTTCCTGGATTGTTATAATAATGAATAAACTTTGTAAAATTTTGTAAGTTTTTTCTCAAAAGTTTTGGAAATCTATGATTTATGTCCGAAAACTCAGAACAACTACTTAGCCATGAGTTCCAAATTTTATGATATAAGTTTCCCATTTTTGGTTTAAAAAAAATTATTGATCTTTATATTGTACTAATTGTACTAGTAGAAATTCTTCTTATGATGGAGTGCATTAACATAATTTGATTCCATGCATACATGGAAATAGTTAAGGTAATGTTTCCTTTTTCCAATGATTGGTTTTGTAATGTACCTAAGACCCTTGCCATATCTTACTACTACCGAATTCGACTAACATATCGATTTAAATGTGGAACATACATGCAACATGACATATAGGGGTGCTATTATCATAAATAATTTAAAAACGTGAAGGCATCCATTTAAACATATACAACAACAATTAAATGCACACAACAACATTCATACATATAAATTACAGAGTAATTGAAATATTTGTCCACAACATTACACAATAAATATCACAATGATCAAAACACTTATCTTTTAAAATTGGTTTAGATAATTTGTTGTAGACGAAGGATGTTCCTCCCAACGATAATCTCGGTTGCACTAATTCTTTATGCAACAAACCACCCCCAATCTAGGGATACAAGTCCATAAGGAAGGACAAACTCCTATGGGTGTCTACAGCCCACTGTAACAACTCAAATACCCACTAAAAACATAATGAAGTGACTCCTACAACAATTACAATATCCCAAATCTCTTTCCCATCATTCTACACAACCCAAGGAATGAGATTTCCTTCTCTGCACTACAGTCCCTCAGACAATCTCCATCCCCTCCAAGGTTCCATCATAGGCTGGCTAGGAATCTCTCTACTGGGGGATCCAGTAAATCCATATGCAACATGCATTCTCACACAACATTCACAAATTCTCTTGGGTAATTTCCTTAATATGAATCACTCACATGCATACTAGACTCCTTAACACAGTTACCATCTCCAACAAGCTATCTTCCATACCCACAATGGTTGGTCATTCTTTCCCAATGCTCAACTTTGTTTTTCATCACTTCTTCCTAACTGTAAAAACCATTCTTCCTTCCTACTCAAAAATCCTCTTCTCCCATGCTTGCTTGACTCTTACTCTTCCCCCAAGGATGATTAC
>JASDQU010737717.1:110310-123222 GCA_032191745.1 Picea mariana | reverse complement strand
TGAAAATGAGTGCATTTGTCACATCTCTTCTCAGGGATAAGCCGCCACCATTCTAGCAAGGTTGTTTTCAGCTGGATTTTACAATTTTAGCTTATTTCCCTATTGAATAGAAACTAGTTTTACTGTATATCTGTTATTCCGTGTTAATCATATTTTGATAATAATCTGTATTCATTTCATTTTTCTCATAAAATCCATATCAGTGGTATCAGAGCGGTATGCTCCTTGTTGTTCTTGATGCATGTCCCCAATGAGGCCAGGGCACAAAGAATTGTGTCTCCAGATTGTTTCTCTTAAGGAAAAAAACTCTCGCATGCCCAAGAGACCTCTCATGGTGGGAGAAAAGAAAGATGATGGGACAGAAGATCCCTTCAAAATGTTGCTCGAGGAATCCCTCATGCAACAAAGGAACGAGATAATGGATAGTTTTGCACAAATCCTTCGGTGACTACCAACAGATGATGCATCTTACTCGAGTGGAGGCGCCGCCCCCTTCAAGGTACAAATCAACTTCAATATTCCTATATTTGAAGGTCAGATAGACGTAGATGTTGTAGACAAATGGTTGAATCTGCTAGAAGGGTATTTCTCCATCCATAACTTCTCGAATAGAGAAAAGATTACTTTTGTGCTCCTCAAAGCCATTCCCCATGTCAAAGATTGGTGGGAAACTTTACGTGAGCAGAAGGAAACAGAGGAAACCTCATTATTTACAGTTGCAGTCACTTGGGAGTCCTTCAGGGATGTTATTAAGGAACAATACTAATATGTTGGAAGTTATGACAAGATATACACAAAATGGACCACACTGTAGCAGGAAAGAGACCAAGCAGTGCTCGAGTTCACAAATATCTTCCATACCTTGCACACCAACCTGGGTATCAAATATTATGAGCATCATATGGTGCTCAAGTATTGTTGAGGTCTGCATAGATACATCCAGGCCGAAATGGAGTTTCTAGACATCTCAGCCTTGGGCATGGCCTACTGATATGCTGCCAAAATTGTGCAGAAGATCAAACAAAAGACGGGATAATTTGGTTCGGGGAACCCCTCATAACAAAATCTAGGAAAGGGTGGCCCCAACCCGCAAAACAAAGGAAAGAGAAAGTACAAACTACCTCAGGACAACCAGTCCAGGACACAAGCAAAGAAGGACAACGAAAAGACAAAGAAAGATACCAGGAAATGGTGCGACTTCCATAAGAGCCCCTGGCACAACTTTGTTGATTATTGCTCAAAGCAGTCATTGGTGGCTGAGGTGAAATCCTTTGAATCAAATGCGGGTTTTGACTCTGAGTCAGAACCAGAAAGGGGGAGACAGATCATTGACGTAAAATCGAGTGCTACCGTCGCTACCACCAAGCTCCAGCCCGGTGAACTAGATGATCCAGAGGAAGGTGAGTGCCTTTTTCATTCATAGATGTGGGTGAAGGGTACCCCAATACACTTCATCGTTGATAGCAGTAGCTAGAAGAACCTCATCTCAACAAAGGTTTTCAAGAGACTCACCCTGCTGAAAATGTCGCACCCACAACCCTACACCATTGAGTGGCTCCGCCAAGGAAGCGACATCCGCGTCAGCCAAAAATATCACATGTTATATGGCATCAAGCCCTTCAAAGACGAGGTATTGTGTGATGTTTCCCCTCTCAAAGTTTGTAATGTTATTTTGGGCCAACCATATTTATGGAAACACCATGTTGTATATGAGTCTAGGCCTCGCAGTGTTATTATTACTTTGAACAAGAAATTGTATAGGATACCCGAGGCAGTCCCACCTAGTGCTATTTCCTTGATCTCTGCCAAGCAATGCATGAAGGTCATATCTCAGATGGGGAAGTTTGTCTTCTTCATTATTCTCTCTAAAAATGAGTGAAAGATCGCAACCACATCCAGGGTATTCGTGGTCGACCTTTTCACACAGCAGAAGCAAGTGGATAATGTCATGGAAGAATACTTGGATATATTCTCCTCACCTACCAGGGTACCTCTACACTGTCAGGTCAAGCACCCCATCGATATGACCCCCGGTGCACCACTGCCCAATGGGCCAGTCTACCATCGTTCTCTGTTAGAGAATGAGGAGATCAAGCGACAAATCCAAGAACTGCTCCAAAAAGGGAACATATGTACAATATCATCACCTTACGGGAGCTCAATCGTGTTGGTACAAAAGAAATATGGAACCTGGCGACTCTGCATTGATTATCGAGCTCTGAATAAAATCACAGTCAGAAATCGATACCTGATTCCTCGAATTGACGACCTCCTTGATCATCTCACGAGGGTCAAATACTTCAGTAAGATTGATCTTAAGTCTGGCTACAACTAGGTCCCAATAGAATAGACAGATGTATGGAAAACCGCCTTCAAGTCAAAGGAAGGTATTTTTGAATGGTTGGTCATGCCCTTTGGTTTGAGAAATTCTCCAACCACTTTCATGAGGATGATGGATGATATCATGCGACCATTCACCAATACTTTTGTAGTGGTGTATCTAGATGACATTCTCATTTACAGCAAGACCTGGGAAGAACACTTGCAACATATTCAACAGGTTCTACACACCTTGCAGTAGCACAAGCTATACGCCAACTTTGAAAAATGCTCCTTTGGCATGGACAGGGTCCGTTACCTAGTCTACATCATTGATCAACATGGTGTACATGTGGATCCAGCCAAGATCCAATTCATCCGTGACTGGCCAGCCCCAACCACACTCACTGAGCTTCAAATCTTCTTGGGCCTTGCCAATTTTTATCGCATGTTTTTGGTAGGATTCTCCCATATTGCATGGGCTCTGAACCAAGTAACCAAGAGTGGTGGTAAGACAAAGTTTGTGTGGGGCCGGTCCCAAAAATAAGCGTTCGATGATTTTAAGCAGCGTTTATGCTCAGCCCTAGTAATTTCACTATTGGACCTATAACATCCCTTTGAGATCGATACAGATGTTTTAGACTATGATATGGGTGTCTTTCTCACTCAGCACAGCCACCCCGTGGCCTATCATAGTTAGACACTATAAGATGTTGTCCCTAAGTACCCTAATTACGAAAAATAAATGTACTCCATTGTGAAATCCTGTCGCTAGTGGAGAAATTACAATCTTGGGAAGGAGATAGTCATCCACACTAATCATAATCCACTGTAGTTCATGCAAACATAAGGAAAATTGTAGAATGATTGCCATCAGAAGTGGTCCACATACTTGCAGAAATTTCACCTCAACATCAAGTACAAAATAGGAAGCACCAACTGCGTCGTTGATTTCCTCAGTAGACCGCTAGTCGTGACACTCACCACGGTGCTAGACTCTTGCGTCCATGAGACCTTTGGATGGCCCCAACTCTATGAGACAAACCCAGACTTCGCCTCCACCTACCAAATGTTGGGAAAAAACGCATTTGTCTCTAATTTCCATCTTCAAGATGGGTTTTTGTGTCATCTGGGCCATATCTGTGCTCCATCAAGTGAGCGAGTGAAGATGATATGGGAAGCCCACTACAGTCAAGTGGCAGGACACTTTAGTGTTGAAAAGACAGTGGAAATGTTGCAGAAACATTTCTACTGGACGAAACTTTGACAGGAGGTCAACAAGTACATCAGGTCCTGCACTTTCTGTGCTATTTCCAAATCGACCACTAATAAATATGGCATGTACACCCCTCTGCCTACTCCTGACAAGCCATGGAAATCCATCTCAATGGACTACATGTCGGGCCTCTCGTCCACCAAGCGGAGAAATGACTGTGTTTTTTTGGTTGTTGATTGCTTTTCTAAGATGGTGATTATTGTTGCCTGCAAGAAGAGCATCACAGCAGAGGCCACTGCCAAGCTCTTATTTGAACTAGTCTGGGTACATTTTTGAATCCCACAAACCGTTGTCTCATATCAGGATAATAGATTTCTCAACACATTCTAGTCGAGCCTCTGGTAACTATTGGACACCAAGCTCACCAAATCCATGACCTTCCACCCCGAGATAGATGGCCAAACTGAGGTCGTAAATTGAATGATAGTGCATATCCTCTACACGTATAATTCCAAGCACCCTTGCACATGGGATGAGAGTCTTCCCTATGTCCAGCGTAGTTACAATTGAGCCATGCATAGCTCAACCGACCACAACCCCTTTCAAGTGGGGTTTGGATTCCATCCATTGGGTCCCATAGATTTTTCACTACCCCTTGTAGTCACATCGACCGAATCATCTCCTTCTCCAACTGAAGCTGACAAAGCCACCCGGTCCATTGAGTGGATTCAACACATTCGCCAACAGGTTCATAGGGGTCGGTAACTAGAGAGAGAAGAAGAAAAAGCGTAATTACATATATAATACATTCATTGGAAATCTTCCTTCCTTGGGTTAAGTTTGAAGGAGCAGCGGGATAAGGCCTCCTACCTGTGGCTCATTGAGGGAGGTTCGACCCACCAAGCACTACCTAGAAAGAACAAGCCAATGGATGATTCCATCCATGAAGAATGTCATTGTTGCATTAATATGATCTGAACGAATAGATTCAACCATTGACTAAGAAGCGATCTAATTCATCCCAGCTAGGTCAGCCAACTATCCATGTTATGTTCTGCTCACCAACTGCCATCTAGCCAGTAGGATCTGGGTTTTTTCAAGTTCCTCATAGTGCCAGGCAGTTTCTTTTGAGTGGTTCCGTGAGGTGGGTCAAATGATTCGAGCGAAGCATAAAATATCTTCATCGTTCGGTAATAGAGACATAGATTAAAGGTTCCAATGAGTAAAGAAAGGGTATATAGTGGAATTTGTAGTCGACAATAGATAATCTTATAGCAGTGTTGAGAGGAGGTTCAGAGCTGGACCACGAAAAAGGATCTTAGCCCAAATACCGAGAGTGGGGATCAAACTCTTCATAACTAGGGCCAAAAATATTTCTATGGTAACGTATAGAAACTGACTCATTTCTCCTGAAATGGAATTCTAGTGTGTCAAGAATAGTTCACGTCGAACTAATTAGGCATGCAAAAGGACCTGTCAAAGTGAAAGGCAAGGAAGAAGGTGGGTTTCCCAGCAAGGTTAAGCAACGCCTTACAAGACCCCATCGGAAGCTTCACCCACTCCGTTATGGGACGTACACCATAACCAAGGTTGTGGGTGATAATGTTTTTGAGCTCAGCATTCCTCCTTTCCTTGGTCTACACCCAGTGTTCAACGTGGATCTCCTTTGACCTTATTTCCCACCATTATTGGACACCTCAAAGATAATAGAACAAATGACACCAAAAGAGATCAACCCCAACTACATACAACAAGAATCTAGTGATCAGATTGTGGATAGACAGGTCAAGGGAACTTTCCAGCAAAGGATCCATCTTTATTGATTTGTCAAAGCAGGGCAGCTCCTGCACTAAGGCAAGTGGCTCACCCGGGGCCAAATTCAACATAAATTTCTTCATCTGATGGGGGAACTCAACACAATGGATACCATTGATTCCTAAGGGGGGAGGATTGATCCATATGGATGTTAGTGACCTCCCACCTATTCCAACTGGCTCATTTTGGCAGTTTTTTCCTAGTTTTCAGGTCCCTAACTTCTGGGGCCGTTTTGAGGCCATAAACAATGTTTTTAGGGCTCACTGCAATTAAATTGTAAACAAAGTCAAGTTTGATGGAAACATGTGTAGTCCTCAGATAGATATTTTTAACGGGCCATCGTGCGCCTAAAATGAAGATTGTATGCAAAAGTTACAACCCTGGGAAGTTGATGTACTAGCTTACCCAAATGGGGCCCACATGACTTTTGGCACTTCATCTCCCAGGGTTAGGTTTTTGGATTTCTATGGTTTTTTGCATTCCTATTTATTGTAAAAACACCTTCAAAGCCTCATTTTAATCATCTTCTTGTGAATGAGCGCAACCATATCTCTTCTCAGAGATAAGTCACCACCATTCTAGCAAGCTTGTTTTTTGCTGCATTTTACAGTTTCAAGTTATTTCCTTATTGAATAGAAACTAGTTTTATTGTATATCTTTTATTATGTGTTAAGCATATTTTGATAATAATATGTATTCATTTCATTCTTCTCAATGGAGAACATGATCCCGACCATGATGATAATCAACATGTCCACGAATGGCATCCCAACAACTCCCCTCATTCACCTTTACAACTACAAGTCAACCAAGGCTCATCACATCCAAGAAACCAAGAGTATGGGAGATGGTAAGACAATGTCACCATGAAGTATGTTAGTCCTTTTTTCATGCATAATGTTGTGCTTAATTTTTCGGGTATGTGGATAAGTATATTTGGTTGAAGTTGTATAATGAATCATTGGCTTGGGAAATTGTGTTAGTTTTCTTGTTTCACCTTGGTGGTCAACTTCTATGCTCTAGTCCCATGTTTTCATCTCCTAGGGAAAATCGATACTATTCGGGGGCCCTCACAAGGGTAACATTTCGTTCCCCACCATGCTTAACACTTTCCATATTGGATCCTCTCATAGTGTACTAAAATTCAGTAATGGGTCATGGTTCATTCTCTCATGAGAAGAGGGGATAAAGACCCAGAGGTTGATTGAAACTGATACTTAAAGAATGAGAAAATTATGCTAAAGAAAGAGAGGAATGATAGCAAAGGACTCTAAAAGACCAGTCCAAACTTTATCTCTACCATTGTTTTGCTCACCCTAGTCATAAGAAATGATGCTATAGCTTGAAACCTTATAAAAGGGGACTTGCAAATATGATAAGAAGACAAATAAAAAAGCAGATAAAGGGGTTTGGAAAAAAATGTCACTTAGAAAGTGGTAGACTCAAGAGAAAGCGCACTCTCCATAAAGACATTCATATAAATGGATTAAATTACACCATAATCAATAAAGTAAGCCCTAAAACCATATCACTTTCACACTTACTCTTGAAGGGTTTCTTTATTTCCCGCTTCCCTCGTGACCTATCCCTCTACTTGGGTTCTTTTATTTCATGTCTAGGTTGGCACACATAATAGGGTTGGACGATTTCCCTCCCATAATTAAACTTGTCAACTCACATGGGTTCCTGGGATGGTGTGTTTCTTGAAGGGGATATTGAGGTTAATTGTTTACATGGCTTATATATTAAGTTACAACTTACTTTTCATGCTATAAGGACTAATGTTTCTTTTCAACCCTGGCTAACGTTGTCTTATACTTTGTTTTGTCTTGAATGGACCTAACATGGTTCTTTGAGGGACATCATAGGCTTTTACCCAAGACATTGTTCCTTTATTGCAGGACCTTGGCAAGTGTGATTGAGAGAAGTGGGTCATCCAATGACTCACCACCCCTAGACATCGTCTCTTGCATCCTTGGAACCTTGGATGATGGAAATATGGGATTGGTTTGAGAAGATTCAGTCATGATGGTACACCGATGGGATTGAAGCCCATAGGTTGGGTAGATTACCCCATAGATTATGTGCCCACTAGATCAAGGATGTTGCAACAACAGATAGCTAGAGACCTTATAGAGGTGAGATGAAACTCCCTCTAGCCTAGACACAACACTTAGATCCTGGAGTTGGCCCTATTTTGGTGATAAAATCATCTTCTATGGTTTGACGTAGCTAGGGATTGGTGGACACATGGGGTATTGACTATGGTTGGCATGGATTTGAGGGAGGAGAGACATCATTTTCTCCAAACTTTGGATTGGTGCCACATGGACTTTGGAGGCCTCCTCCTTGCCCAAGAGGGCTTGACGTCTCACACGTGTGGTTCATTTATGATGTTTTTTGCATTTATTACATTTTTTAAGGGTTAAATGAGGGGTTGACCCCACTTGAATCATTTTTATGTTAAGTTATGTGGAAAAAGTGCTAGCCTAGGCTCATATATAAAGGATATAACTCATTTTCATTTGGATCATCATCACTCCTCACCATTTGTGGGGTAACATTTCTTGTGATTCACTATTTCATCCTTCTTGGTCTTTCTCTCTCATTCCCTATGCTTGGAAATGGTCTCTTGTGGATGCTTTTCTGATTTTGGATGGATATTTCTGTAATTAGGGTTAAAATCTCTTGGTTTCTTGGATGAAGTACACAATTTTTTTCAATTCTATGGTATGTTGTTGATGTAAATGGTGAAATAACTATTTTTTTTCAAGAAGTATTGTTTTATTGAAACCCTAGGAGAGGAACATAAGTGCTTCTTCCTCTCACAAAGTTTTACTTGTCCAAAATTTGTGAATTGTCCTTGCCAGGGTTAGAACCCTAAATCCCTAAAGTTCTAGCGCTTTAGGATTTTATCACTAGATAATTGATCTTTGATCTAAGTGAAGCTACAATAAGGGAGAAACGATATCTAGGGTCCAAAAGTGCTTGCACCCTATAAATCCTTCTCCTCAAAGTCTAAATCCTAAGGCCAAAATGTGCTTTCACCTTAGGGTCTAGACGCTACCTCTTGGTTTCAATTAGAGCAACCTTCAAGCTTTGATGCATTTGAGACTCCATAGACCTAGAATGGTAAAAGCACTAATCTAGAAGTAACTCTTGTGGTGAAAGTAATTGATAAAACCCTTTTTTTCCAAATATCTCAAGTGTTCTACTAACTTTACTAACTCTAACCCTAGAAAAATTACAATATTTCTTATTTTTGTTATAAAATTTTGCTACATTAAATCTAAAACTAGATTTATTTGTTGCATACACTCATCCAAAGGTGGATTAACTTGTTTAGAAATCATCTATAGCAATTAGATAACTTTGTGCTTGATGAATGCTTACTTTTATGCTAAATTGCTACATTTATGAGCACTTTATCTTTTTGTTGTTACAAAATACTTATTGTTATCACAAGAATGGTTTGTTGTTGTGATTTGCAACAACCTAGTGCATTTTAAGTTGTATAGTGTTTAGAGATATCATTGTTGCATGCTTTAGCTTTGTAATTGTACATGTATGCTACAAATTGTTTCTTGTTCTGGGTAGGTACAATAATCACCTTAGAACATCTTCCTCCTTCCTAGACCTAGACCAACTAACCTATGATCAAGATAGGGGGAAATAGGGTTGGTTATTAAACTTTCTATTTGATCCCTTAAGGTCACCAGGGAAGCCTCCCTTGTGGTGGACCTCCTCCATCACTAAAATGAGAGGAGATCCTACTTAGGTGACAATGGTATTTTCTTCCATAGTTACAGAATATTTGGGGATCTTGTGGTGTGATTTTTACAAGTACGAATCCTACGATAACATGGATTAAATATCCGCTTCTCATGAATATGGATTTGGGTGCAAAGATCATTTGGTTATGATCTCAAGAAATACAGATTTGTGGGAGAAGGTTATCCATAAAAGATACTTCCACGGGGATTAGAATCGATGCATCGATGGCACATTGGAAAATAGAGGAGGATCATAGATCTTGACACTTTTAAAGGTTGTTTCTCCCGTTATAAAATCAAATATAACTTGGATTCTAGGGAACAAGTAATTGATAAAAATATGGAAATATGGAATCATGGGAAACAAGCCTCTGGAAGAGAATCAAGAGCTTATCCCATTTAAAAACTCAGATAGACAACCAGAACCTGAACACGTTGTTTGACATCTCAAAGTGGTTTGAAATTTATAATCTATGAACTGGATGGTCCACCAGATCACCCCCCTCTCATTTACATGCTCGCATTCCATCTTTCTTCTTTTCTCTCAAAGGATGTGCTCCCTTAGATATCCCCACTAATGACCTACAAGGATGGGGAAAATAAAAGTACTATGTAGAGAATATATATCTACAACAACTCCAAACAATTTCTCTCCCTTAGTGTTCAACCATCTGGAAGCAAGTTTGGTACTCATATGGTATTCCCAAAGTAAACATCTTCTGTTGGTTAACGGTTCATGGGAAGATCCCGATAGTTGAAAACTGACACAAAAAGGAGTCCAAGGCCCATATCGATGCATGTTATGCCTCATTGAAGAAGAGACGATATGTCATCTATTTTTTTACTATTGTTTTTCTAGTTAGGTAAGGAAATATGCTTATGCTGGAATCAACCGTTGAGTACATAAGCCTAATTCATGGAAATAAATATTTTCATTATTGAGAAAATATACAGGGGAACACTTAAAAACAAACTTATGTTTAAGAAACTTTGGATGGCTCTACCAAAATATCTTTGTTGGAAAATTTGGTTGGCCCAAAATAGAGTAATTTTCAAGTAGGAGCAAGACATTCGAAGAGTAGTTGGAGCCAAATAAAAATGCCTTCATGTAGAATTCATTAATTCATGGAAAAATGAAAATTTAGCACATGAAACTTTGGATCCAAAGGAGGAAGAATAGATAAAAAAATTCTCCATATTGTATTAGTGGTTCAATCCAACTCAATAAAAACCAAAATTAGGCATAACTTAATAATTGGGAATGGGTAAGAAATAATTTCATAACTAGTAACACTTTTAGAGATCCTACATAATTTTATTTGATGAAGCATCCAAAGGAAACCTAGGGGTGATAAGTACGGCGGGGGGGATCATATTGGATCCCAAGGGAAATCTCAAAAATTCATTTGCTTAAGGTCTTAGAAGGAATACAAACAATCAAGTAGTGTCTTATTCTTTCTACTAGGGTATCTTCTTAGAAAAATAAGCTAGAATGAATTCCTAAATAATCATAGTTGTTTAAAGTGTAATTATCAACTTAATGGTCTCCAAGACAATCCCCTCTGATATCAAACTTTCTTTGATCATAGACTAAGTTCAAAAGGAGATAGATGGTCTACACAAGATATTGTTTCACCTAGTTGCTTTAGATCACAATCAACAAGTTGATGCTTTGGTTAACAAAGCAGTTGCCTATAAGTCTGATGTCATTTGGAAAAATGAATGGTGGATATTTCACCTAATTCCTTCCCAATCCAAAGTTATGAAGGTGAGGAAAATTATTATGGTCATTAATAGCCATTGTTTAATCAAAATACACCAATGAATATCATGTAAGGAGCCCATATATGAAAGTATGGACATGTATTCTCTTCACATGCACGAAGTTAAGTTTTCTCAGTCATTTGACCCCTCTGTGTAAGGATTGATTTAAAAATGTGGTATTATGAATCATTTATAGGAAGTTTCTCATGGGGAAGAAAGGTTGAAGACATTTCATCCAACCCTCATAAGACCCTCATTAAACCTTTGGTTATTTCTTTGGAACTTCAGCCTATTAGAGTTTATTGAGAAAAGTGATTTCATTTCTTGGTATTGGTTATTGGTGGTTAAACACATTCTGTGTTTTGTTTGTATTGGATGCTTGGTTTTATCTTCTCTAATATGCCTTTAAGATTTTAGGATCTTTTGAAGTCTTGTCAGCACAGGCTTATCAATTACTTTGGTTTTCCTCTACATATTGGATCTCTTCTTATGGGAGAACTCTCTTTGGTTTACTTTGAGCCCTATTATTTTAGTTTCCTTACTTTTTAGTCTTAGAAATATTTGGTTCAAATATTTTCTCTTGTAACAATGGAAAAGTAGGTCTCCCTTTGACTTATGAAACAAGGATTCCTTGAGGATATTTCCCCTATGCGCTAGATTGAGCCTTGGGAAGTGTCACACAAGTTTTTGTATTTTCTCTATTCTATCGTTTACATGGATTACAGGGAGCCACACGAATTTAGAAGGATTCTAAGAAACCTTGAGGAGTTAATTCTATGCAATAGAGCCTCCATCTTTTTAGTGACCTCCAAGGTACACGAGAATAAACATCAACACGCTTCCTGGATTGTTATAATAATGAATAAACTTTGTAAAATTTTGTAAGTTTTTTCTCAAAAGTTTTGGAAATCTATGATTTATGTCCGAAAACTCAGAACAACTACTTAGCCATGAGTTCCAAATTTTATGATATAAGTTTCCCATTTTTGGTTTAAAAAAAATTATTGATCTTTATATTGTACTAATTGTACTAGTAGAAATTCTTCTTATGATGGAGTGCATTAACATAATTTGATTCCATGCATACATGGAAATAGTTAAGGTAATGTTTCCTTTTTCCAATGATTGGTTTTGTAATGTACCTAAGACCCTTGCCATATCTTACTACTACCGAATTCGACTAACATATCGATTTAAATGTGGAACATACATGCAACATGACATATAGGGGTGCTATTATCATAAATAATTTAAAAACGTGAAGGCATCCATTTAAACATATACAACAACAATTAAATGCACACAACAACATTCATACATATAAATTACAGAGTAATTGAAATATTTGTCCACAACATTACACAATAAATATCACAATGATCAAAACACTTATCTTTTAAAATTGGTTTAGATAATTTGTTGTAGACGAAGGATGTTCCTCCCAACGATAATCTCGGTTGCACTAATTCTTTATGCAACAAACCACCCCCAATCTAGGGATACAAGTCCATAAGGAAGGACAAACTCCTATGGGTGTCTACAGCCCACTGTAACAACTCAAATACCCACTAAAAACATAATGAAGTGACTCCTACAACAATTACAATATCCCAAATCTCTTTCCCATCATTCTACACAACCCAAGGAATGAGATTTCCTTCTCTGCACTACAGTCCCTCAGACAATCTCCATCCCCTCCAAGGTTCCATCATAGGCTGGCTAGGAATCTCTCTACTGGGGGATCCAGTAAATCCATATGCAACATGCATTCTCACACAACATTCACAAATTCTCTTGGGTAATTTCCTTAATATGAATCACTCACATGCATACTAGACTCCTTAACACAGTTACCATCTCCAACAAGCTATCTTCCATACCCACAATGGTTGGTCATTCTTTCCCAATGCTCAACTTTGTTTTTCATCACTTCTTCCTAACTGTAAAAACCATTCTTCCTTCCTACTCAAAAATCCTCTTCTCCCATGCTTGCTTGACTCTTACTCTTCCCCCAAGGATGATTAC
>JASDQU010737717.1:84381-100012 GCA_032191745.1 Picea mariana | reverse complement strand
GGAAACTTCTTTGGAGGCATGTTTTCCCTGAATATGCTCCTAGGGGCCTCAACATGCTCCCGATCATCCCTTAATGGATGCATGAACCATCTAGGTCTCCTGATAGAGATGGAAGGGGTTAACTCCTCCTTCGCACCTGAAGTTTGACTCCCTGAACTGGAAGCCTCTAAATGTTGTTCTCCATTCAGATCCTCCTTCTCCTCGTACTTTTCCATCAGCCTCTATCCACACACATCTGAATGTATAAGATCCAAGATCCCCATGGACTTACTCTCTCTTCTTGGGAAAACAACCTTGGAATTCTTGCCAAGTGCACACCCTCTGCACACACCCTACTGCTCAACACTAAAATATAGGAGACCAGTGACAATGTCCTTTGGGATTGACAACACCCTATAGTGAAAGTGTCCCATCCTCCTATTCCATAACTCATATAGTTTGTCATTATCATGTACCAATGCATAAATATTTCCCTTCAACCTGTATAAATTTCCCTCCCTAACTCCAATGATCACTCTTGTGTCAGGGCTAGCTCCCTCTAGATGTATTAGTACTTTCCCTTTCTTGAAAATGACACCGAAAATCCCTGTCCTCCATAACTAACTAATAGAAAATTATTCTTCAATCCTGGTACATATAGCACATCCTAGGCATCCAAAAAACCTCCTGAATCAAGCTAGAACAAGATAGTTTACTCTCCCTTCACTGCATACTTGGCATCCTCACCAAGCTCCACATGGATCCTTGAGTCCTTTGTCAGACTGTTGAATATCTCTTGTGCTTATGCCATATTTTCTTCCCACTAAGAAAAGAATAAATATAGTCAAAACCTCCATCCCAGTGCCTATACTAATGTTGTACGACCCTGTACTGACAACCTATATGATTTGTATGTGCTTAAGACAACTTGTACAATGTGTATGTATGTACCTTGGACCACCTGTCCGACACATATGTACTCACCTTGAGCTAACTGCTCTATGCGTATGATGCTTCCTGTGACTCAGATCTATGGAAATCTATCTGTTGTTTCCCTGCTTGCTCTCTTCTCCTTTGGAATGATATTTGGATGAAGCTCCTTTATCACCCTTACTAAGATATCCTTGAGAAAAATTTTGTCTTTTCTCACTCTATGAGTCATTGACTCCAAATAGATGTATTTTCCCTTGAGATGATCTCTAGATGAAATTCCTTCTTCACCCTTGCTAAGATCCTCTTGAGTCACAATCCTTCGTGTCTCAAGAACTCAATGTCTCTTGAGAAAAAAATACTTCTTTTCTCTCTCTTGTGTTTCTTGTGTATTTGAAATTTGTGTCCCTATCAGAATGTAGGCTTTGATACCATGTTGGAAAATATCACTATCCCTAGCACCTAGATAAATTACTACCTTGTGTATTTCCTTGTTGATAAATACATTACAACACACAGAATAAATTATACATGATGGAAATAAAATAGTGGAAGCAAAACTGGAAACCAAACTTCACACATGCACACATAAATTATGCCCTTCAAATATTTTTTTCATTAATAATGACTCCAATCTTACAAGGTCTCCCAAGCCTGGGAAAATGACCCACTGAGGAAAAATACAAATTACAACAAACCTAGAAACTTAGGCCCTAAGGAAACCCTCTTCTAATCTATCCTTGGGAAGCCCTGCATGAATCATACGTGCCCTATCTAGCCTATGCAACACGTACATACATGTTTATCCAGTTTTGGTTGCGCGTACACCCATGCCCTTTGCATTTTTTCCTGTTAGTATGTACGCTCCATGTATGACATGTACATACGTGCACAATACCACTTGTACAATGTGTACAACTTTCTATTGTGTGTCCTGCTATTGTACTACCACTATATTGGACCTGTAACATGTTGCTATACTATCCATAAATATTTCCTTCAATTTCTGGTTTTTGTGTTTTCTCCTCTTTCCGCACTACTTACACTTCCCTCCTTTACACTTGATCTCTAGATGAAAGTCCTTCTTCACCCTTGCAGAGATCCCTTTGAGTCATAGTCCTTTGTGACTCAAACACTATAGAATAAGTCTTTTTTTTCTCTTGCCCATGATCCCCTTCAATCACAGTCCTTCGTGACTCAAACACTTGAGAAAAAGTCCTTCTTTGCTCCCAAGTGGATGTATTTCTCCTTCACCTACTATTGCTTTTATAATCTTGATTTATGACCAAAACAAACATAACCCTAATCTCCAAAGTGATTAACGATTGATATCATATCTCACCTCACTTGAGATCAATGGATAAGATTCATTTAATTCACTAATGCTAATAACTTTATCATTTCATTAAATTAAACTCACTTTAATTATAAAGGCACTTTACTTTAATAATTCCTTTAATTGAATTAAATTACTAAGGTAGAAGGATTTGGACGACTTCCACATGTCTAGACACTTAGACCTGTGCGGAAGTAACAATTTGATGCTTCAAACATCAACAATTCAATTGTCTAAAGTCAATACACAACCTCAAAGTTCCATCCTTTTCATTCACAAAAAAGCATCAGGGCACCCCAAGTTGAAATGCTTGGGAATATGTACCCCTTCTTTGAAAACTCTTCTAGTTGCATCTGCAACTATTTTGGTTTCGATGTTCTCATTCTATAGGTAGTTTTGGACACAAGGGCTGCTCCAGGAATCAAGTCAATAGAGAAATCAATGTATCTCTTTGGTGGCAATCTTGGCAATTTCCCAAACACATCTTCATATTCCTTCAAGACTAGATAGTCTTCAAGATTTAGCACTTCATCCTTGGCTATATCTTCCAAATGGGATGCATATATTTGGCACCCTTTTTGAAAAATTGTTTTTAGTTGCAATACTGAAATCTCCCTAATAGATATTGGCCTTGGAATACCTTGAACTATCCTTGAATTTCCTTAATCATCTAGACATGCGAGAGCCTTATTGTAGCAATCTAGGACAACATGATGTTTTTCTAGCCAATCCATACCAACCAAGCAATCATATGAGCCAAGTGGTATGATGTTAAAATTTTCCTTAGTGCTGACTCATTCATATTCACTGCACAATCTTTAACAAGCTCATTTATTCTTCGTTTGGTTCCAGTGGCTAGTTGAACCAACCAAGACTTTTCATGCTTACATCTCTTCAATTTAAATCTGTCAACCGCATTAGGATTTATATAGCTATGACTAGCTCTATAATGAATATAAATAGCTATGGGCTTATTATCAATCTTACCTTCCACATCAATCAAGTGGGATTGATAGTCTGCTTGTCTATTGTCTAAGGCTGCATAAATCCTTAACACACTCCTACCCATGTCTTCCATTGTATTAGCTTCCTAAAGGTTATGCACATTCCTTATCCTATCTCCTTTATGAGGAAAATATTTATACATGTGGTTATGCTCGCATCCCCAACACTTTATGGGTTGTTGTCTTGGCCTTTTCCCCAAGGAATATGTCATATTAGGCTCATTTTGTGCTTGCTTCCCTTACCTATATGACTATGAATTATTCTTGAAGAAAGGTGGCTTGAATCCTTTATTACTCTAATCCATATTTCCTTTTTATTTGTCATCCCAAGATCTTTGAAAAACTAACCATGCTTTACTCTACTCATACAAATACTTAACTTTTCTTATGGCTTCTTTCGAATTCTTGGGTTGATCAAACTTAATTTTATACTTGTAGAATAATGGAAGCCCACTCAAGAACCTTTGAATTTAACCTTCTCATCCCTGATGAAATCCACATACATTAGGAATTTCAATAATTTATTCTCATACTCCTCCATGGTCATGTTCCCAAGTTTAAACTCAAAGAACTCTTGCATCTTATTGTCATACTAATGCTCTGACATGTATTTTTGCTAGAAGTATTTCTTGAAATTAATCTAAGAAATTCTCTTCTCGACAATATGCTTGAATTTGTTGTTGGGTATGTGTTATATTATTTTCATGACTAGACCCAGTGTTCACATTGTTCCAGATGTGCAGGGGTTTAGGGTCAATGCCTCCCCACAAAAAAATTATTTTTTGCGTCGATTTTTAGTGGTTTTTGGCACATGATTTTCGTCGATGGTTTTCTAATTCCGGTTAAGGAATTCTGGTTGTTTACTAATCCGGGTCAATGGATTAGGGGTTTTGGATGCCGTGAGATCCTATATATGTATTGTATTGTAAATAATGAACATGTGATTAATAGAATATTAGAGGTGTGGCTCTAAATAAGTTGTTGGTTTTCTCGTTTTGGATTTCCAAGGTAAAAATATCTTTGTAATGTGTGTGTGTGTGTGATATTGTATCTTTTCTATTTTTATTAAGAATCTATTTGAAGTAATTAATTTTACAAGGTTAAAATATACATTTCTTCAACTGGTCCCACCACATGGAAGCTTTCCCATGAAGATGATATATGGAAACATTTGCTTCCATGTTTGAAAAGTAATTGCATAGCTGGAAATATTTTCTCATGCCCAACAACCAGGCTACAACTTCTTGTCCCTTCCTTTGATCTCCATCAAATTATGGTAGCTTGAGATTCCTGAGCTCTCCTTGCACAATTTCTAACTTAGGCCTCCCCCTCTAATTTATGACAGGGGACACACTTGAGTTTCTCTCCAACCTTGAACGTGCATGTGATCTTCTGGTCGAGTGTCCTAGTGAATGATGATGATGTCTACTAACACTAGTTGATTGTATAAATCCTCTATGATCATCCCTCCTATCATGAGATATGGATGCTTCTACTTGCCTTGCACTAGCTATTTGTTTTGTACCAGGATCCTTGTTGACTTATCTCTTTAATATATTAAGACTATGTAGTAGTTCTTCCCAAGCTCTTATCATATGTTCATTGTCTACCCTATATCCCTACGTTTTTTCTGCAAGCTTATCATAGTCTCAACCAACTCCATTAGCTCCACCCTACCTCTATGTCCATTAGACTTAGTCTCTTCATTTCCTAGGATGATATATAAACCTCTGACCTCCTCCTCATGAATGTAAGATCCTCGGGCATCCTCTATATTTCTAGTCCTCATATAGGAATCATATATGCTTTCTCGTACCTCTAATTCTGCAAAAATGTGCATGCAACAATTGTTGTTAGAGTTATGCATATTGTAAAATATTTTGTTAATTAGGTTGCAGATCATTATTCATCTCAATTTATGAAGAACACAAATGCACTAGTAAAAACTATGATTATTTAGATATATTCCTCTCTCAATAATATTTTCAATGACCATACTCATGCCTCATTTTGTGTTATGAACAAAAAATTATAGCTTTCTAAATTTTGCAATTGTTTTACTCAATTGTGCCCTATTCTCAGTGGTGTAATTTATCTGAGAGGCCATTTTCTGCGACCTATAGAAGAAAATCGGTTAGGAATCATAATTTTTTTGTATTGGGCACATATAAAATTTATGATTGGGAATATGCAACAAATTTTGGATTCATAATTTGATGCTCCAATCAATTTTTTTTACAAATATGGAATTGATGACTTTGCGCTTTTACATTTTCTCTAGACTTGTAATTTTGTTTCCAAAACTAGCCATCTCCCAAACAGAGAAAAATTGGGAATTTTTTTTTCAATATAATTTTTTCCAAATTGATGAGTAGGCAAAGTGTTGAGTAAACATTTTTTTTCTAGATTTGTGATCTAGGGTCCCTTTTCCTCCCCTGAAGATTTCAAAAATCCCTAAAAAAGTGTTTAGGAATATTGGATTTTTCCTTGTTTTGACATCCCCACTCAAAACCCTTTTGAATTTGGCCAAATCCCAACATTGTATCTTCGTGACGCTTTTTGGACACTACAAGAATCTCATCTTTATCTAGGTCTTGGTCACTGAGCACAACCCTGATCTTTGAAAACCACTCATTGGAATTTTATGAAGATTTGAAGCAGAATGACCAGTGGCCCTGACTAACACTTTTGTATCCTTTGTCACAGCGTACATACCCCTTACATTTATTCTAATTCTGAGCTTTTTTTCTCCTGTTGTGGCCAAAACAAGTTTTCGGCTCCAAACTTTTTTATTTTTATTTGCATACTTATCTATGTTTGTCCTTTCCTTTCCTCCTCTCTTCTTCTTTCATCTCTCTTCTTCCCCTCTCCTCTTCTTCTTATCCTTTTCTCTCTCTTCTCTTCTTCTCCTTTCTTTTTCCATTTCTTGGCGATCACTAAAAACCCTTCATCGATGGTCGATGAAAAGTTCTAGATTTTACCTTTTTGATGACCCCCAAAAAGGTCTATTGATGATCAACAAAAAGGTATAAAGTCTACTTTTTTGGCGACCCCAAAAAAGGCCTTTCGGTGATCAGCGAAAATATATAAGGTCTACTTTTTCGGCGATCCCTGTAAAGGTCTATTAGCGATTGACGAAAAGGTATAAAGTCTACTTTTTCAATGACCCCCGAAAATCTCTATCAGCGATCGACAAAAAAGTATAAATCCCACTTTTTCAGCAACCCCTAAAAAGGTCCATCAACGATCGACGAAAATGTATGAATTCTATTTTTTTCGGTGACCCAAAAAAGGTTCTATCGATAATCGGTGAAAAGGTATAAAGCCCACTTTTTCGGTGAAACCCCGAAAAGGTCCATCAACGATTGGTGAACAACAAAAAGGTATGAAGTATACTTTTTCAACAACCCCATAAAATTTCTATAAGAAATTGGTGAAAAGGTATGAATTCTTCTTTTTCGGTGACCCACGAAAAGGTCTATCAACGATTTTAAATTTAATTCACATCACCAAACTCGTTTGAATTATAATTTTTTGTCCAAATACACAATGATTTTGGACCATTGATCTCAAGATCAATGTAATTTCGACTGTCAATTCGCTAGACTTCGTTGAACTCTAAATTTATTCCTTGGAAATAGAGGATTTTCTATAAACTATGTTTTGTTCCTCCTTCACTGAATTCCATAGAAGCTCAAAAGGCTCCATCGACAGATGAATTTCGACCGTTGATTTCCAAGTGGAATGTGATTTAGGTTGTTGATTCTCTAAACTCCTCAAACACCATGAAAACATGAAATTCAACCTCCTAGGCAAAACTTTAACCTTGCAAACCAACATATTGACACAAGTAATCACCCCTTTGACGATTATGAGGGAAAATTCGATTGAATTTGCTAACAAATTTAGGGATTTCACTCTAGTTTCACCATCTTCCCCAAATTCGACATAGGTCAAACTCCGCAACAAGAATTTACCAAATTCACACTGTTGTTTGGCCCATACGAGTCTGATGTTGAACTAAAATCTCTTATACTAATCTGTAACATACCCAAATCCCTTGTCGAGTCCTGTTACAACCAAATTCAACTAACATATTGATTAAATGTGGAAAATACATGCAGCGTGACATATATACATGTTATTATCATGAATAATTTAAAAACGTGAATGCATCCATTTAAACATGCACAACAAGAATTAAATGCACACAACAACATTCATACATATAAATTACAGCGTAAATGCAACATTTATCCACAACATTAAACAATAAATAACACAATGATCAAAACATTTATATTTCTAAATTGTTTTACACAATTGGTTGTAGATGAAGGATGTTCCTCCCAATCATAAGATTTGTTGCACCAACTCTTTCTGTAACAAGCCACCCCCAAGCTGGGACTATGATTCCACAAGGATGGATAGGATCCTATGGGTGTCTATAGTCCACTGCAACAACTTAAATACCCACTAAAAACACAATGATGTAATTCCTAGAACAATTCCAACTTCCCAGTTCTCATCCCCATAATTTCACACACAACACAAGGGATGTGATTTCCTTCTTTTTACCACAATCCCTTGGACAATCTCCATCCCCTCTAGGGCTCCAACACAAACCGACTAGGAATCTCTCTACTGGGGGCTCCAGGAAATCCAGCTGCAACATGAGTTCTCACACAACATTCACAAATTATCTTGGGTAATTTCCTCAATAGGAATCAATCATAGGCATACCAATCTCCTTCTCAACACAATTACCAGCCCCAACAAGCTATCTTCCATACCCACTATGGCTAGTAACTCTTTCCCAACACTCAACTCTATTTTTCCCACTTCTTCATAACTGTAAAAAGTATTCTTCCTTTCTATTCAAAAATCCTATTCTCCTATGCTTTCTTGACTCTTACTCTTCCCCCATGATGATTACACTCAACCCATGTTGTCAAAACTAAGCGAGATGACTTCTTCACCCAACATCTTACATCAATTCAATGATTTGAGTGTTAAATAAGTCAAAGGGATAAATGGTTGAATGACCAATTGATTAATGAAGATGGCTTCAAACTCAACAAAACCCCCAATAATCCCCCTCTCTTGTGGAATCATAGCCCCCACATTACTCTAGTTACTATCCATCTATAGTTGGTGGTGTATTACATTTTATTATTTTTCAATGCACAATGTTTACATATTACATCGTTGGCCCACGACCATTCATAATGCTTACAAATATACAATGCTACATTGAGGATCAAAACTGGGGTGTTACAGGTTTCATGAAGGTTTAGATGTGTTATTTGTTTTCTTTCAAAGAAAAATGTACCTCCATGTACATGCTTTCTTATTCAAGTTTAAAAGAAGTTGTCGTCAAACCATATAACTTATTACAAGGTCAATCATTGATTTAAATCTCTTTAACTCTAGAATGGGCACTACATCAATATGTTAGAGATTTCTTCTAATCATACTCATCAAATTGGTAGGTCCAAGGATTTATGACCTCTCTATAGACTAGTTCATAATGAAATAATTCGAACATCCAACATCCTAGCCTCAAGAAGTAAAGTTTTATACCATTAGATATGAATGCGATTAAATAAAAAATTGGACATAATGGCTACAAGTAAATGAGGAAGGCATTTTTATGGAGAATCAAATAGCCAGGTTGCAAGGCAATGTTCCATTTGAGTTGATAAAAGTAGTAGCAGAAGATTTCCATCAAATAGGTATATTTAAATCAATAAATGTATACCATTAAGTTTGGATGTCAACAACGGGTATTAGTTATTGGATGACTAGACCTAATCACTAGACAATAGGATTCAAAGGATAGTAGATGGTCTAAGAGCATCACATACCAATTTCATTGAATTATATGAAGTGTTGCAATGGTGGAAGTACTTGTTGAAAGAGAAATAATTTTTCATTAGTAATATTCATGCACTATAGTCCAACCCCATGGGGAATGAAAGGATGATGTGGAACATGTTGAGCACTGAGGTTGGACATGGGAATGCCTAACTTGCTATTTGACAATGGTTGCAAGTAACCAAGTAAGCATTACATTTGGATAGGATATGTCTCAAGCATACGAAAATAAACATTTCAACTCAGGAACACTCTCCCCAATATGAAAAGTTGATTACCATCTCGAAGTGGGGGATTTCTAATAAAAACAATACTTCAATTCTGGAAATGAATATAGGAAGCCACTAAATGATGCTACAATATTTATTGTAGTAATTAAATTTGATAAGACAATAAAAAGGGTAGTGATAATACCCTTGGTAACTTGAACCAAGATCAGATAAGATAGAGATTAATGATTTGTGTCATTATCTAGAGTGGTGAAAACCTCATTAAAGAGCACAATCAAATAGATGAATACATATGCTAATATTGTAGATATAACATTCTAGAGATAGCTTGATATTGATATGCCACAAAAGAGAACAATCAAACAAATGCGGACATATGCCAATACTATAGATATAAAATTTTAGATATAACTTAATATAGTATACTATAGATATCGAGAAGAAATCATGCTCTTAGAGATTTGAAAGAGATATTATGTAAAACTAGAACCTCATTATGCATAAACAAGTTGGTTGAAGTGATTACCCCATATTTGGTAGAAAAATTATATCTTGAGATGTGACACCTAGAATGATTTGTGTTGCATTCTTATAAAGAGCAACCCATTTAATAAAGTAATTATATATATTGCCATTTTTTCAAACATTGAACCAATCATTGGTGCTATTTGAATGGTTCCTTGCTAGAAGCATATCAGGTTTTAAATGGATATTACAATATGAGTAAGTCTTGAAAGGAACATGTTGACTTCCATATGAAGACTAAATCTAGCCCACCATACCTAAATTAGATAAAGAAAGTAACAATGATAAGAATTTTACTTGGTTCTAAATAGAAATTTCTAAATGGAAATTTCAATATGAGTAATCCCTTAAAGGATCATTTTAACTTTCATATACAAAACAAATTTAGGGAAAAACACTTAAATTAGATAAAGGTAGTAACCATGAATATGAAGTTTATTTGGTCCACATTTAAGCACATACTTTTTAGAAAACTAATACCTATGCTACAACTTTTCCTAAGCCTTAAAATTGTAGAAAACTAAGACCTATACTCTACATAACAATATTAGGAAATAATAGTTTCCCTTTTAAAAAAATTAAATTTACTTTTTGTTTACTACACACAAACTAAGAGAATGAAATAATTTCTACATATACATTCAATAAATGATACATGTCATCCAAATTTAATCTTACATATTAAAATTTGAGTAGACATTTCTCTGTACCCAAACTTCAAGGAAACTAGATCTCAAATATGGATATTAGACAACATTAGAGAGCTAATGGAAACCTACTATACTAAACAACATTAGAGGGCTAATGGAAACCCATTATAGATGAATATTATTGGTCATCCTAACTACACTAATACTATTTATGGGGTGCATCCTATTTTTCCATTGGTCTTTCAGAAAAAATATTTAAATGACATAGGACACGGGAGTTGAAGAAAAACTATCCATAAAGTCCATTTCATTTTATAGTTTTAATGTGTATAATAAATGGCAATCTAATTGCTATGAAAATTACAACTGCCCAGCTCTCTTCCCCATCAGTCTGCGCAACCCAAGGGATGTGACTTCCTTCTTTTCACCGCAATCCCTTGAACAATATCCATCCCCTCCAGGGCTCCAACACAAACCAACTAGGAATCTCTCTATTGGGCACTCGAGGAAATCTAGTTGCAACATGAGTGCTCACACAAAATTCACAAATTATCTTGGGTATTTTCCTCAATAGGAATCATTCATAGGCATACCAACCTCCTTCTCAACACAATTACCAACTCCAACAATATGTCTTCCATACCCACTATGGCTGACCACGCTTTCCCAACACTCAACTCTATTTTTCCTCACTTCTTCCTAACTATAAAAATTGTTCTTCCTTCCTATTCAAAAATCCTATATTCCTATGTTTGCTTGACTCTTACTCTTCCCCCAAGATGATTACACTCAACCCATGTCGTTATAATTGAGCGGGATGACTTCATCACCCAACATCTTACATGAATTCAATTATTTGATTGTTAAATAAGTCAAAGGGATAAATGGTTGAATGACAAATTGATTAATGAAGATGGTTTCAGACTCAAGGAATAAGGAAACTCCTCAAAATCCCTAGTAATCCCCCTATCTTGTAGAATCATATCCCCCACATTACTCTAGTTCTTACCCATCTACATTTGGTGGTGTATTACATTTTATTATTCTTCAATGTACAGTGTTTACATATTACATCGTTGGCCTGCAACCATTCATAATACTTACAAATATGAAATGCTACATTGAGGATCAAAACTAGGGTGTTACAGGTTTCATGAAGGTTTGGATGTGTTATTTGTTCTCTTTCAAAGGAAAATGTACCTCCATGTACATGATTTCTTATGCAAGTTTAAAAGAAGTTGTCCCCAAACCATATAACTCATTACAAGGTCAATCATTGCTTTAGATCTCTTTAACTTTAACATGGGCACTACATCAATATGTTAGAGATTACTCCTAATCACACTCATAAAATTGGTAGGTCCAGGGATTTATGACCTCTCTATAGACTAGTTCATAATGAAATAATTCAAACATCCAACATCTAGCCTCAAGAAGTAAAGTTTTATACCATTAGAGATGAATGTGATATGAAAATTAAGATTAAATAAAAAATTGGACATAATGGCTACAAGTAAATGAGGAAGGCATTTTAATGGAGAATCAAATAGCCAGGTTGCAAGGGGATGTTCCATTTGAGTTGATAAAAGTAGTAGTAAAAGATTTCCATCAAATAGGTATATTTAAATCAATAAATAAACACTATTAAGTTTGGATGTCAACAAGGGGTATTAGTTATTGGATGACTAGACTTAATCACTAGACAACAAGATTCAAAGGATAGTAGATGACCCGAGAGAATCACATACCAATTGCATTGAATTATAAGAAGTGTTGCAATTGTGGAAGTACTTGTTGAAAGAGAAATGAATTTTCAATAGTAAGAGTCATGCACTGTAGTCTAACCCCATGGGGAATGAAAGAATGATGTGGAACATGTTGAGCACTGAGGTTGGACATGGGAATGCCTAACTTTCTATTTGACAATGGTTGCAAGTAACCAAGTGAGAATTACATTTGGGGAGGATATGTCTCAAGCATATGAAAATGAACATTTCGACTCAAGAACACTCTCCCCAATAGGAAAATTTTATTACCATCTAGAAGTGGGGACTTTCTAATAAACACAATACTTCGATTCTAGAAATGAATATAGGAAGCCACTAAATGATGCTACAATATTTTATTGTAGTAACTAACTTTGCTAAGGCAATAAAAAGAGTACTGATAATTCCCTTGGTAACTTGAACTAGGATTAGATCAGATAGAGATTAATGATTTGTGTCATTATCTAGAATGGTAAAAACCTCATTGACAAGAGCACAATCAAATAGATGAATACATATGCTAATATTGTAGATCTAACATTCTAGAGATAATTTCATATTGACATGCCACAAAAGAGCACAATCAAACAAATGTGGACATATTCTAACACTATAAATATAAAATTTTAGATATAACTTAATATAGTATACTATAGATATCGAGAAGAAATCATGCTCTTAGAGATTTGAAAGAGATATTATGTAAAACTAGAACCTGATTATGCATAAACAAGTTGGTTGAAGTGATTACCCCATATTTGGTAGAAAAATTATATCTTGAGATGTGATACCTAGAGTGATTTGTGTTGTATTCTTATAAAGAACAAACCATTTAATATAAGTATTATATATATCGCCAGTTTTTTAAACATTCAACCAATCATTAAGTATTATAAGTATCACTAATGGTTGGTTGAAGTGATTACCCCATATTTGGTAGAAAAATTATATCTTGAGATGTGATACCTAGAGTGATTTGTGTTGTATTCTTATAAAGAACAAACCATTTAATATAAGTATTATATATATCGCCAGTTTTTTAAACATTCAACCAATCATTAGTGTTATTTGAATGGTTCTTTGTTAAAAACATCTCAAGTTTTAAATGGATATTACAATATGAGTGAGTATGAGTGAGTCTTGAAAGGAACATGTTGACTTCCATATGAAAACTAAATCTAACCCACCATAACTAAATTAGATAAAGAAAATAACAATGATAAGAAGTTTATTTGGTTCTAAATGGAAATTGCAATATAAGTAATCCCTTAAAGAACATGCTAACTTTCATATAAAAAATAAATTTAGTGAAACATACTTAAATTAGATTAAGGTAGTAACCATGAATATGAAGTTTACTTGGTCCACATTTAGGCACATACTTTTTGTTTCAACATTATATCCTCAAATAAGTGAAAGTAAAAGTACTCAGCCTAAGACAAAATAAATTAGAGAAGGTAAAAAACATGTGCTACAACTTTTCTTAAACCTTAAAATTGTAGAAAACCAAAACCTATACTCTACATAACAATATTAGGAAATAATAGTTTCCCTTTAAAACAATTCAATTTACCTTTTGTTTACTACACACAAACTAAAATAATGAAATAATTTATACATATATATTCAATAAATGACACATTTCATCCAAATTTAATCTTACATATTAAAATTCAATAAATGATACATTTCATCCAAATTTAATCTTACATATTAAAATTTAAGTAAACATTTCTATGTACCCAAACTTAAAGAAACTATATATGAATACTAGAAATTTAATCTTACATATTAAAATTTAAGTAAACATTTCTATGTACCCAAACTTAAGGAAACTAAATCTCAAATATGGATACTAGAAATTTAATTTAATATATTAAAATTTAAGTAAACATTTCTATGTACCCAAATTTAAGGAAACTATATCTCAAATATGGATACTAGACAACATTAGAGAGCTAATGGAAACCCACTATACTACACAACATTAGAAAGCTAATGGAAAGATGAATATTATTGGTCATCCTAACTACACTAATATTGTTTATGGGGTGCATAAACATATTTAAATGACATTAGAAAGCTAATGGAAAGATGCATATTATTGGTCATCCTAACTACACTAATATTGTTTATAGGGTGCATAAACATATTTAAATGACATTAGAAATCTAATGGAAAGATGCATATTATTGGTCATCCTAACTACACTAATATTGTTTATGGGGTGCATAAACATATTTAAATGACATAGGACATAGGAGTTGAAGAAAAACTATCAAAAAAGCCCATTTCATTTTATAGTTTTAATTTATATAATAAATACCAATCTAATTGCTATGAAAATTATGTTCATCATAATGATTATGAGTGGAGGGATCATAAGACTAATCCATATGTTGATGTAAAGGTTTAAGAATTAGTCTTTATTACTGTAATTTATATATATGGAGGTGCAAACGGTATATTTATATTGCTAACAATTTTAAGAAGCTATCCAGAGTCATTGGATTATGTCAAGCATTGGTGACTCCAATCAAAGAACTAATGTATTATTCACAACTCTCACAACAATTCAAAATATTTGATTTCAAGAATTACAAGCAGGCACCATGTGATTTCACAATAATATGGACGTTATCCTCCTACATTAACTTTGTCAATGGATTTCACATTAATTTGGGCATTATTATCCTACAATCCTATCTACGGATTTCATATTAATATGTGTATTATTATCCTACAACCATGTCTATGGATTTCATGTCAATGTGACATTATTCTCCTACAACCTTATTTATGGATTTCACAACCATTTTCTAATTATTAATTTATAAATAATATGTTAGAATTATTTGTGGTTTTGTAGTAGCCTCTGAAGGGGAATGACCAAATTTCTCTAGAGGTGAATCTTGAAAATTCTCGTCAGATGTCTTTTCCAATGTTGGATTCTTAGTATGTAATTTAAGAAACCTCCACATTCTCTCCATGTTGCAAATATATACACAACAATATCTTGCCTCAAAAAATCCGACCTCTACCATCACAACAAAAAACACTCCATTGGTCCTAAATTCTTCCTACTCTCCCCATACATCACTCAAATTCGTACTGAAATTCCACCATTGCTATGAAATGTATCCACTAAATCACTCAATATTAGCCCCAAAGTACCCCTCTCCCTAGCCGAAAAACAAAAAATTATCTCAGTAATACATAATTACAACCCTCAATGGAATCTCAAACTATCCCTTTCCCGCTAAAGCCTCAAATTCTCTCCAACTATAGTGCCAAAAAATGAGATTTGATGAACAAAGAATGGGAGAAATCAAAT
>JASDQU010737717.1:55228-75941 GCA_032191745.1 Picea mariana | reverse complement strand
TGGTTTTCTCATTTTGGATTTCCAAGGTAAAAATATCTTTGTAATGTGTGTGTGTGTGTGTGATATTGTATCTTTTCTATTTTTATTAAGAATCTGTTTGAAGTAATTAATTTTACAAGGTTAAAATCTACATTTCTTCAACTGGTCCCAACACATTGAAGCTTTCCCATGAAGATGATATATGGAAACATTTGCTTCCATGTTTGAAAAGTAATTGAATAGCTGAAAATATTTTCTCATGCCCAACAACTAGGCTACAACTTCTTATCCCTTCCTTTGATATCCATCACATTATGGTAGCTTGAGATTCCTGAGCTCTCCTTGCACAATTTCTAATTTAGGCCTCCCCCTCTAATTTATGACAAGGGACACACTTGAGTTTCTCTCCAACCTTGAACGTGCACGTGATCTTCTAGTCGAGTGTCCTAGTGAATGATGATGATGTCTACTAACACTGGTTGATTGTATAAATCCTCTATGATCATCCCTCCTATCATGAGATATGGATGCTTCTACTTGCCTTGCACTAGCTATTTGTTTTGTACCAGGATCCTTGTTGACTTATCTCTATAATATATTAAGACTATGTAGTAGTTCTTCCCGAGCTCTTATCATATGTTCATTGTCTACCCTATAGCCCTATGCTTTTTATGCAAGCTTATCATAGTCTCAACCAACTCCATTAGCTCCACCCTACCTCTATGTCCATTAGACCCAGTCTCTGCATTTCCTAGGATGATATGTAAACCTCTGACCTCCTCCTCATGAATGTAAGATCCTTGGGCATCCTCTATATTTCTAGTCCTCATATAGGAATCATATATGCTTTCTCATACCTCTAATTCTGCAAAAATGTGCATGCAACAATTGTTGTTAGAGTTATACATATTGTAAAATATTTTGTTAATTAGGTTGCAGGTCATTATTCATCTCAATTTATGAAGAACACAAATGCACTAGTAAAAACTATGATTATTTCGATACATTACTCTCTCAATAATATTTTCAATGACCATACTCATGCCTCATTTTGTGTTATCAACAAAAAATTATAGCTTTCCAAATTTTGCAATTGTTTTACTCAATTGTGCCCTATTCTCAGTGGTGTAATTTATCTGAGAGACCATTTTCTGCCACCTATAGAAGAAAATCGGTTAGGAATCATAATGGTTTTTGTATTGGGTACATATAAAATTTATGATTGGGAATACACAACAAATTTTGGATTCATAATTTGATGCTCCAATCAAATTTTTTACAAATATGGAATTGATGACTTTGTGCTTTTACATTTTCTCTAGACTTGTAAATTTTTTTCCAAACAGAGAAAAACAAGGAAATTTTTTTTCAATACATTTTTTTCAAAATTGATGAGTAGGTAAAGTGTTGAGTAAACATTTTTTTTTCTAGATTTGTGATCTGGGGTCCCTTTTCCTCCCCTGAAGATTTGAAAAATCCCTAAAAAAGTGTTTAGGAATATTGGATTTTTCCCTATTTTGACATCCCCACTCAAAACCCTTTTGAATTTGGCCAAATCCCAACATCGTATCTTCGTGCCTGTTTTTTGGACACTATAAAGTCTCATCTTTATTTGGGTCTCGGTCACTGAGCACGACCCTGATCTTTGAAAACCACTCATTGGAATTTTACAAAGATTTGAAGCAGAATGACCAGTGGCCCTCACTAACACTTTTGTATCCTTCATCACAGTGTACATACCCCTTACATTTATTCTAATTCCGAGCTTTGTTTCTCCTGCTGTGGCCAAAACAAGTTTTTGGCTCCAAACTTTTTTATTTTTATTTGTATATTTATTTGTATACTTATCTATGTTTTTCCTTTCCTTTCCTCCTCTCTTCTTCTTTCATCTCTCTTCTTCCCTTCTCCTCTTCTTCTCTTTTTCTCTCTCTTCTCTTCTTCTCCTTTCTTTTTCCATTTCTTAGCGATCACTAAAAACCCTTCATCGATGGTCGATGAAAAGTTCTAGATTTTACCTTTTCAATGACCCCCAAAAAGGTCTATTGATGATCAACATAAAGGTATAAAGTCTACTTTTTTGGCGACCCCCCAAAAAGCATGTCGGTGATCAATGAAAATATATAAAGTCTACTTTTTCGACGATCCCTGTAAAGGTCCATTAGCGATTGACGAAAAGGTATAAAGTCTAATTTTTCAATGACCCCCGAAAATCTCTATCAGCAATCGACAAAAAAGTATAAATCCCACTTTTTCAGCAACCCCTAAAAAGATCCATCAATGATCGACGAAAATGTATGAATTCTATTTTTTTCGGTGACCCAAAAAAGGTTCTATCGGTAATCGGTGAAAAGGTATAAAGCCCACTTTTTCGGTGAAACCCTGAAAAGGTCCATCAACGATTGGTGATCAACAAAAAGGTATGAAGTATACTTTTTCAACAACCCCGTAAAATTTCTATAATAAATTGGTGAAAAGGTATGAATTCTTCTTTTTCGGTGACCCACGAAAAGGTCTATCAATGATTTCAAATTTTATTCACATCACCAAACTTGTTTGAATTATAAATTTTTGTCCAAATACACAATGATTTTGTACCATTGATCTCAATATCAATTGAATTTCGACTGTCAATTCGCTAGACTTCGTTGAACTCTAAATTTCTTCCTTGGAAATAAAGGATTTTCTATGAACTATGTTTTGTTCCTCCTTCACTGAATTCCATAGAAGTCCAAAAGGCTCCATCGACAGATGAATTTTGACCATTGATTTCCAAGTGGAATGTGATTTAGGTTGTTGATTCTCTAAACTCCTCAAACACCATGAAAACATGAAATTCAACTTCCTAGGAAAAACTTTAACCTTGCGAACCAACATATTGACACAAGTAATCACCCCTTTGATGATTATGAGGGAAAATTCAATTGAATTTGCTCACAAATTTAGGGATTTCACTCTAGTTTCACCATCTTCCCCAAATTCAATATAGGTCAAACTCTGCAACAAGAATTTACCAAATTCACACTATTGTTTGTCCCATACAAGTCTGATGTTGAACTAAAATCTCTTATACTAATCTGTAACATACCCAAATCCCTTATCGAGTCCTGTTACAACCAAATTCAACTAACATATTGATTAAATGTGGAAAATACATGCAGCGTGACATACATACATGTTATTATCATGAATAATTTTAAAACGTGAATGCATCCATTTAAACATGCACAACAAGAATTAAATGCACACAACTACATTCACACATATATATTACAGAGTAAATGAAACATTTATCCACAACATTAAACAATAAATAACACAATGATCAAAACATTTATATTTCTAAATTGTTTTACACAATTGGTTGTAAACGAAGGATGTTCCTCCCAATCATAAGATCTATTGCACCAACTCTTTCTGTAACAAGCCACCCCCAATCTGGGGCTATGATTCCAAAAGGATGGATAGGATCCTATGGGTGTCTACAGTCCAGTGCAACAACTTAAATACCCACTAAAAACACAATGATGTAATTCCTAGAACAATTCCAACTTCCTAGCTCTCATCCCCATAATTTCGCACACAACACAAGGGATGTGATTTCCTTCTTTTTACTGCAATCCCTTGGACAATATCCATCCCCTCTAGGGCTCCAACACAAACCAACTAGGAATCTCTCTACCGGGGGCTCCAGGAAATCCAGCTGCAACATGAGTTCTCACACAACATTCACAAATTATCTTGGGTAATTTTCTCAATAGGAATCAATCATAGGCATACCAACCTCCTTCTCAACACAATTACCAGCCCCAACAAGCTATCTTCCATACCCACTATGGATAGTAACTCTTTCCCAACACTCAACTCTATTTTTCCTCACTTCTTCATAACTGTAAAAATTATTCTTCCTTTCTATTCAAAAATCCTATTCTCCTATGCTTGTTTGACTCTTACTCTTCCCCCATGATGATTACACTCAACCCATGTTGTCAAAACTAAGCGAGATGACTTCTTCACCCAACATCTTACATCAATTCAATGATTTGAGTGTTAAATAAGTCAAAGGCATAAATGGTTGAATGACAAATTGATTAATGAAGATGGCTTCAGACTCAAAAAAACCCCCAATAATCCCCCTCTCTTATGGAATCATAGCCCCCACTTTACTCTAGTTATTATCCATCTACAGTTGGTGGTGTATTGCATTTTATTATTTTTCAATGCACAATGTTTACATATTACATTGTTGGCCCACAACCATTAATAATGCTTACAAATATACAATGCTACATTGAGGATCAAAACTGGCTTGTTACAGGTTTCATGAAGGTTTAGATGTGTTATTTGTTTTCTTTCAAAGAAAAATGTACCTCCATGTACATGATTTCTTATTCAAGTTTAAAAGAAGTTGTCCTCAAACCATATAACTTATTACAAGGTCAATCATTGATTTATATCTCTTTAACTCTAGAATGGGCACTACATCAATATGTTAGAGATTTCTTCTAATCATACTCATCAAATTGGTAGGTCCAAGGATTTATGACCTCTCTATAGACTAGTTCATAATCAAATAGTTCAAACATCCAACATCCTAGCCTCAAGAAGTAAAGTTTTATACCATTAGAGATGAATGTGATTAAATAAAAATTGGACATAATGGCTACAAGTAAATGAGGAAGGCATTTTTATAGAGAATCGAATAGCCAGGTTGCAAGGAAATGTTCCATTTGAGTTGATAAAAGTAGTAGCAGAAGATTTCCATCAAATAGGTATATTTAAATCAATAAATGTATACCATTAAGTTTGGATGTCAACAAGGGGTATTAGTTATTGGATGACTAGACCTAATCACTAGACAATAGGATTCAAAGGATAGTAGATGGTCTAAGAGCATCACATACCAATTTCATTGAATTATATGAAGTGTTGCAATGGTGGAAGTACTTGTTGAAAGAGAAATAAATTTTCATTAGTAATATTCATGCACTGTAGTCCAACCCCATGGAGAATGAAATGATTATGTGGAACATGTTAAGCACTGAGGTTGGACATGAGAATGCCTAACTTGTTATTTGACAATGGTTGCAAGTAACCAAGTAAGCATTACATTTGGATAGGATATGTCTCAAGCATATGAAAATAAACATTTCGACTCAAGAACACTCTCCCCAATATGAAAAGTTTATTACCATCTCGAAGTGGGGGCTTTCTAATAAATACAATACTTCAATTCTGGAAATGAATATAGGAAGCCACCAAATGATGCTACAATATTTATTGTAGTAACTAAATTTGATAAGCCAATAAAAAGGATAGTGATAATACCCTTGGTAACTTGAACTAAGATCAGATAAGATAGAGATTAATGATTTGTGTCATTATCTAGAATGATAAAAACTTCATTAAAGAGCACAATCAAATAGATGAATACATATGCTAATATTGTAGATCTAACATTCTAGAGATAACTTGATATTGATATGCCACAAAAGAGCACAATCAAACAAATGCAGACATATGCCAATACTATAGATATAACATTTTAGATATAACTTAATATAGTATACTATAGATATCGAGAAGAAATCATGCTCTTAGAGATCTGAAAGAGATATTATGTAAAACTAGAACCTCATTATGCATAAACAAGTTGGTTGAAGTGATTACCCCATATTTGGTAGAAAAATTATATCTTGAGATGTAACACCTAGAATGATTTGTGTTGCATTCTTATAAAGAGAAACCCATTTAATAAAGGAATTATATATATCGCCATTTTTTCAAACGTTGAACCAATCATTGGTGCTATTTGAATGGTTCCTTGCTAGAAGCATATCAGGTTTTAAATGGATATTACAATATGAGTGAGTCTTGAAAGGAACATGTTGACTTCCATATGAAAACTAAATCTAGCCCACCATACCTAAATTAGATAAATAAAGTAACAATGATAAGAAGTTTACTTGGTTCTAAATAGAAATTACTAAATGGAAATTGCAATATGAGTAATCCCTTAAAGGAACATTTTAACTTTCATATAAAAAACAAATTTAGTGAAAAACACTTAAATTAGATAAAGGTAGTAACCATGAATATGAAGTTTACTTGATCCACATTTAAGCACATACTTTTTAGAAAACTAATACCTATGCTGCAACTTTTCGTAAGCCTTAAAATTGTATAAAACTAAGACCTATACTCTACATAACAATATTAGGAAATAATAGTTTCCCTTTTTAAAAAATTCAATTTACTTTTTGTTTACTACACACAAACTAAGAGAATGAAATAATTTCTACATATACATTCAATAGATGATACATGTCATCCAAATTTGAGTAGACTTTTCTTTGTACCCAAACTTCAAGGAAACTAGATCTTAAATATGGATATTAGACAACATTAGAGAGCTAATGGAAACCTACCATACTAAACAACATTAGAGGGTTAATGGAAACCCATTATAGATGAATATTATTGGTCATCCTAACTACACTAATACTATTTATGGGGTGCATCCTATTTTTCCATTGGTCTTTCAGAAAAAATATTTAAATGACATAGGACACAGGAGTTGAAGAAAAACTATCCATAAAGTCCATTTCATTTTATGGTTTTAATGTGTATAATAAATGTCAATCTAATTGCTATGGAAATTCCAACTGCTCAACTCTCTTCCCCATCAGTCTGCGCAACCCAAGGGATGTGACTTCCTTCTTTTCATCGCAATCCCTCGAACAATATCCATCCCCTCCGGGGCTCCAACACAAACCAACTAGGAATCTCTCTATTGGGCACTCGAGGAAATCTAGCTGCAACATGAGTGCTCACACAAAATTCACAAATTATCTTGGGTATTTTCCTCAATAGGAATCATTCATAGGCATACCAACCTCCTTCTCAACACAATTACCAGCTCCAACAATATATCTTCCATACCCACTATGGCTGACCACTCTTTCCCAACACTCAGCTCTATTTTTCCTCATTTCTTCCTAACTATACAAATTGTTCTTCCTTCCTATTCAAAAATCATATTCTCCTATTCTTGCTTGACTCTTACTCTTCCCCCAAGATGATTACACTCAACCCATGTTGTGATAATTGAGCGGGATGACTTCCTCACCCAACACCTTACATGAATTCAATTGTTTGAGTGTTAAATAAGTCAAAGAGATAAATGGTTGAATGAAAAATTGATTAATGAAGATGGTTTCAGACTCAAGGAATAAGGAAACTCCTCAAAACCCCTAGTAATCCCCCTATCTTGTAGAATCATATCCCCCACATTACTTTGGTTCTTACCCATCTACATATGGCGGTGTATTACATTTTATTATTCTTCAATGTACAATGTTTACATATTACATCGTTGGCCTGCAACCATTCATAATACTTACAAATATGAAATGCTACATTGAGGATCAAAACTAGGGTGTTACAGGTTTCATGAAGGTTTGTATGTGTTATTTGTTTTGTTTCAAAGGAAAATGTACCTCCATGTACATGATTTCTTATGCAAGTTTAAAAGAAGTTGTCCTCAAACCATATAACTCATTACAAGGTCAATCATTGATTTAGATCTCTTTAACTTTAACATGGGCACTACATCAATATGTTAGAGATTACTCCTAATCACACTCATAAAATTGGTAGGTCCAAGGATTTATGACCTTTCTATAGACTAGTTCATAATGAAATAATTCAAACATCCAACATCCCAGCCTCAAGAAGTAAAGTTTTATACCATTAGAGATGAATGTGATATGAAAATTAAGATTAAATAAAAAATTGGACATAATGGCTACAAGTAAATGAGGAAGGCATTTTTATGGAGAATCAAATAGCCAGGTTGCAAGGGGATGTTCCATTTGAGTTGATAAAAGTAGTAGTAGAAGATTTCCATCAAATATGTATATTTAAATCAATAAATAAACACTATTAAGTTTGGATGTCAACAAGGGGTATTAGTTATTGGATGACTAGACTTAATCACTAGACAACAAGATTCAAAGGATAGTAGATGACCCGAGAGAATCACATACCAATTGCATTGAATTATAAGAAGTGTTGCAATTGTGGAAGTACTTGTTGAAAGAGAAATGAATTTTCAATAGTAAGAGTCATGCATTGTAGTCCAACCCCATGGGGAATGAAGGAATGATGTGGAACATGTTGAACACTGAGGTTGGACATGGGAATGCCTAACTTTCTATTTGACAATGGTTGCAAGTAACCAAGTAAGAACTACATTTGGGGAGGATATGTCTCAAGCGTATGAAAATGAACATTTGGACTCAAGAACACTCTCCCCAATAGGAAAATTTTATTACCATCTGGAAGTGGGGACTTTCTAATAAACACAATACTTCAATTCTAGAAATGAATATATGAAGCCACTAAATGATGCTACAATATTTTATTGTAGTAACTAACTTTGCTAAGACAATAAAAAGAGTACTGATAATACCCTTGGTAACTTGAACTAAGATCAGATTAGATAGAGATTTATGATTTGTGTCATTATCTAGAATGGTTAAAACCTCATTGACAAGAGCACAATCAAATAGATGAATACATATGCTAATATTGTAGATCTAACATTCTAGAGATAACTTCATATTGACATGCCACAAAAGAGCACAATCAAACAAATGTGGACATATGCTAATACTATAGATATAACATTTTAAATATAACTTAATATAGTATACTATAGATATCGAGAAGAAATCATGCTCTTAGAGATTTGAAAGAGATATTATTTAAAACTAGAACCTGATTATGCATAAACAAGTTGGTTGAAGTGATTACCCCGTATTTGGTAGAAAAATTATATCTTGAGATGTGACACCTAGAGTGATTTGTGTTGCATTCTTATAAAAAGCAAACCATTTAATATAAGAATTATATATATCACCATTTTTTTTAAACATTGAACCAATCATTAGTGTTATTTGAATGGTTCTTTGCTAAAAACATCTCAAGTTTTAAATGGATATTACAATATGAGTGAGTCTTGAAAGGAACATGTTGACTTCCATATGAAAACTAAATCTAACTCACCATAACTAAATTAGATAAATAAAGTAATAATGATAAGAAGTTTATTTGGTTCTAAATGGAAATTGCAATATAAGTAATTCCTTAAAGAAACATGTTAACTTTCATATAAAAAATAAATTTAGTGAAACACACTTAAATTAAATAAAGGTAGTAACCATAAATATAAAGTTTACTTGGTCCACATTTAGGCACATACTTTTTGTTTCAACATTATATCCTCAAATAAGTGAAAGTAAAAGTACTCTAGCCTAAGACAAAATAAATTAGAGAAGGTAAAAAACATGTGCTACAACTTTTTCTAAACCTTAAAATTGTAGAAAACTAAAACCTATACTCTACATAACAATATTAGGAAATAATAGTTTTCCTTTAAAACAATTCAATTTACCTTTTGTTTACTACACACAAATTAAAATAATGAAATAATTTATACATATACATTCAATAAATGATACATTTCATCCAAATTTAATCTTACATATTAAAATTCAATAAATGATACATTTCATCCAAATTTAATCTTACATATTAAAATTTAAGTAAACATTTCTATGTACCCAAACTTAAAAAAACTATATTTCAAATATGAATACTAAAAATTTAATCTTACATATTAAAATTTAAGTAAACATTTCTATGTACCCAAACTTAAGGAAACTAAATCTCAAATATGGATACTATAAATTTAATTTTACATATTAAAATTTAAGTAAACATTTCCATGTACCCAAACTTAAGGAAACTATATCTCAAATATGGATACTAGATAACATTAGAGAGCTAGTGGAAACCCACTATACTACACAATATTAGAAAGCTAATGGAAAGATAAATATTATTGGTCATCCTAACTAAACTAATATTGTTTGCATAAACATATTTAAATGACATTAGAAAGCTAATGGAAAGATGAATATTATTGTTCATCCTAACTACACTAATATTGTTTATGGGGTGCATAAACATATTTAAAAGACATAGGACATAGGAGTTGAAGAAAAACTATCAAGAAAGCCCATTTCATTATATAGTTTTAATTTATATAATAAATACCAATCTAATTGCTATGAAAATTATTTTCATCATAATGATTATGAGTGGAGGGATTGGAGGGATCATAAGACTAATCCATATGTTGATGTAAAGGTTTAAGAATTAGTCTTTATTACTGTAATTTATATATATGGAGGTGCAAACAGTATATTTGTATTGCTAATAATTTTAAGAAGCTATCTAGAGTCATTGGATGATGTCAAACATTGGTGACTCCAATCAAATAACTAATGTTTTATTCACAACTCTCACAACAATTCAAAATATTTGATTTCAAGAATTACAAACAGACACCATGTGATTTCATAATAATATGGACGTTATCCTCTTACATTAACTTTGTCAATGGATTTCACATTAATTTGGGCATTATTGTGCTACAATCCTATCTACGGATTTCATATTAATATGTGCATTATTATCCTACAACCATGTCTATGGATTTCATGTCAATTTGACATTATTATCCTACAACCTTGTTTATGGATTTCACAACCATTTTTTAATTATTAATTTAGAAATAATATGTTAGAATTATTTGTGGTTTTGTAGTAGCCTCTGAAGGGGAATGACCAAATTTCTCCAAAGGTGAATCTTGAAAATTCTCGTTAGATGTCTTTTCCAATGTTGGATTCTTAGTATGTAATTTAAGAAACCTCCACATTCTCTCCATGTTGCAAATATATACACAACAATATCCTCACCTGGAAAAATCCGACCTCTACTATCACAACAAAAAAACACTCCATTGATCCTAAATTCTTCCTACTCTCGCCATACATCACTCAAATTCGTACTGAAATTCCACCATTGCTATGAAACGTATCCACTAAATCACTCAATATTGGCCCCAAAATACCCCTCTCCCTAGCTGAAAAACAAAAAATTATCTCGGTAATACATAATTACAACCCTCAATGGAATCTCAAACTATCCCTTTCCCGCTAAAGCCTCAAATTCTCTCCAACTATAATGCCAAAAAATGAGATTTGATGAACAAAGAATGGGAAAAATTAAATGTCAATATTTTGTTTTTGCTATATATATATTTTTAATATGTTTTTTGTAATTATATATATATGTTTTGTAAAGGTTGGAATTATATATTATAACTAATATATAATATACTAAGTTTATTTCCATATATATATATATATATATATATATATATATATTTGCTAGTTTGTCTGTGACCTGCAAGATTAGCATGTGGCTTAGAAACCGCGACTTAGGGGCATTTAAGCTGTCAAAATCACCCCGAGGATCGCACCCGGCCTGAGCCACACCAAACCTTAACATGGATGGATTTTTTGTCCCCACAGGTTTCGAACCGATGACTTAGCATCACATAATGCCTTAACAACACACTCTGTCTCCGACTGTCCTACACCTCAGGGACTCTTTTTCATAGTATATATTATAACTATATAATATAACGTGTATGTTTATTTATTTATTTTCTATATAACTCATATATTATAAGTTAACTTAGGTGTATTATAATACATGAAATTTAACCTATAATAATAACAATAGTTAATGCAATATAATATACTGTATATATATTTTATTTTTACAATTAAATTTATACATAATTGGAGTTTGAGTTAGATAGATGGTGTTGTAGAATTTGAGTAGGTTTAACAATATGTGTTTCTTCCTTAAAGTTTACAGGTTCAAATCCAGAGGGGTAGGTTATGTATACCTAATCCATAGGCTATGCACTCAAATCACTATGTGGTTTCTTGCCTCATAAACAAGGGGATATCATACATCAATTTGGTGGTGTTGAATCAGGCGCAAGTATGTCGTTGATTAAAGCAAAATGTGCAACACAACTAGTAACTCCAAGCGATGCTAGTCCACAAATTTGGATCAAATATAATTTGAAAAACAATGTTTTCAATAGTAACTAGAATTAAGGGAGATATGTAAGCTAGGAGTTGCAATTCATCTAGTAAATAATTATAGTGTACAAACATATACATTGCAAGATATTAGGTGTGGTGTTGCGAAGCATGGGCACATCCATGCATATAAAAATTGATTCAACATGAAAAATCCTAATTCACATGATACATCACACTCAAATGACTATACTAATAGAATTAAATTACATATAAAGTAATAAATATTACTTATTTACATTGACATAGTTGTAAACTAGTTATCTATGTTTATCTTACTCTATACTAATAATCTATAACAATGTCATTACGACACATCAAGATTACTTAAATTTACTAATATATGACTTATAACAAATATTATGACTAACAATTCTAATCAAGTAATACATTAGCACAAGATCCCCTCATTAGAATCGCTTATTCCCGATGTTCCTATTGTACCATCTAATAATATCCCACCGAGAACCTATGTTCTTTTAACTATTCTAGCACATCTAAGCTATTATGTAACTATTGTGTTTCTAACATTTATGTGGCCATGATAACATGTAGGGTCTATATCACATATTTCAACCAATAACATCATTGCCTCCATGCCATACACCAAGTTAAAGATATATGGGTAATCAAAATTTTGCATGTTACAATCCTATAATCCATATTTTCATCCCAATCATCCCTATTGATTGAGCACACCTTGATCCATTCATGTTCCAAAATCTTTTTGAATGCCTCTACATTGCCATTACCCTATGGATGATATATTTTCATTTTGTGGTAACGTATCATGAATTCCTTTACCAACGTAGCCACTAATCCTGCAATAATATGCTGACCCGATTGCTAATTAGGCTACGCAGGCATCCAAATCTTGTTACAAACTTCATCTAAAACGAATAAGAATGATGCATGGTTTGAGGTAAATAATAAAATTCGAGATGCTCTTTTTTTTATGATGTTCCTTTAATCAACACCCGCAACAGATTATCATCTTTCACATCTCTATAGATGCCACGTTGTTGTGGTAGTGAATATTTTTTCACTAAACGTGAGGATCTCTTTGTTTTCAAATATATTTATAAACCCATACTAAGAAATCCAAACATGAAGGGAATAATGCATAAACATACTTTGAAAGCATTTCTATATATAAATATAACTTTTATTTTTATGAAGGTTATTATTCAAAATTTTCAAGTAAATGCAACCTAATTCATACATCTTTGTTAAGTTGACTTGTAGTGTTACATTTATGAGTTAGGGTATATGAATTCTATCCTATTTGTATATATTAACAAGCCATTGAAATATGTTTGGAAAGAGTGGAGTTCTTTCGGGTTTTTCTACTATATTCTTGTATTGTTGTTTTTTGTATATTGGGATTTCTTTATTGATGTATTGGTTTATGAATGAATATATAGATTTTTATGGACATTTCACTTGTTTTTGTATATTGAGATTTCTTTATTGATGTATTGGTTTATGAATGAATATATAGATTTTTATGGACATTTCACTTGTTAGTTTGTAAATATATTAAATTTTATTGTAAATATTGAGGTTATACTTTATTAAATAGTGATTGTTTATGATCAAAATTTAATATTACAATCACATCACTTAAAATAATTAAATGAACTGAGATTATAAGAGAAAAGCTATAGTAAAAAAGGTAAGAACACCATCAAAACTTATAGTAAAAAAAATACACCATGAACACAAGATGTATCCTCGCAAATTTGATGTGGGGAAACCTAGCAAGAATACAAGAACTTTGTCTTTCTCATTTCTTTTGAAATATAAATGAAAGATACAAAGAAATATATCATCACTATTAGACATTGTGGCTCGTGAATTGTTATGGTCTTCTTCTTCCTCTATTGTACTCAATCATCCCACTTCTTTTCTATATAATGAGCCCTCAACACACCCATACTTTAATATGAATCCACCTTGAAAGTCCCAGTCTTGTTATATTCAATATTTTTCTCTACTTAGAGCACCTCCAACAACTATCTTTAAGTCCTTTCATTAGTCAACACTTCACCTTACTGATTTAGAGATATTACCATTCATATTCTCATTTCTTCATAAGGTTTTCTCTCTTTAAGGGTCAACCCTCCTAATTATTTTCCTTTTAAAAGACCGAAGGATTTTCCATTTGTTCTCAAAGATGTTCATGTTTTTTCACTCAAAACTATGTCACACGATGCCTTAGCTTTAAGAGGTCAAAGCACCAAAAAACTTGATGCAAACCGTATCCAAGGCTAAAAGAGTTTATGCTTCCTCAATGCCCATAGTGGGCCCCACTCTTTCCAAATTTGCATTAATCATGGACCACGACACAATGCCCATTGTTACCTTGCATGAATAAAATGATTTTATCCCACCAATGACCAATGGTGTCTGTGGGCCCAACCTTCCCAACATCCCTCTATCTACAAGCTTAATTACTTGGAACTCAAAGAACCTTTAGCAATTTCATCACGAAGGACAAGATTTCTCTAGCGTAGGATATGGATTATCCAAAACGGCTTGGAAAATATCATTTTTCAAGGTTCTAGGTTGCTTTAGAGACCCTAAAAACCCATGGGAGAATGAAGGAACTATGCCCTTGAAATTTTGACCTATGGAAATGTGTCATGCACCTAAATTTCTGCCAAATTTTCTACTTAGAAATTTGTCAAAAAATGGGTTGTATTGAATATATTTTATCCTATGTCGATTTCTACCCACTGGACTCTAAGGTAGGACTTACCATGGTGTCATTGCCTACCTTCATGTCACATCATTGACTGTCAAGACTTTGAAGGAGGTTGTAATTTAGTTCCCTTTGGGGTGTTCACACTAGATGGGAAACAACATGAGTGTGACCAACATTAAAACACCCTATGGGATCTTTGTGGCATGTTTGTATATCATGACATTATAAAATGGGCCTTGTTTCTCCAATATTCGATGGAAATGGTAGGACCCACCTTATCATCATTGTCACCATTGGACCTTGGGGCATATTTAACACCAAAGATTTAGAAAAGGCCTACCCATATCCACCCCACAATATCTGGATGGAACCTAACTTCTTCTAATTCTTCAGGAACAATATTACATAATGGACAACGGAGCAATTCAAAATTTTCATTGTAGGCCCAAAGATATTCCAACTCTCTGATGGTCAATGGTGGGACCCACCCTATCTTCTTCGACTAGCACAATATGACATTGGGCCTTGGAGATATTTACAACATAAATTTATAACTAGAAGAAAATTTGTGCCCATTGAGGTTTGACGAGTGGGTTCTTGTAAGGTCTCCACATGTGGAAAATAGTGGGCACACTTCCCTAGTGGGAGCGAATGGTTGTTGTAGAAGGATAGAAAGCCAACAATTTCTTTCCAGATCAATGGATGGAGTGATGAATTGTTCCATGTTTCCTTTGTATCAATTGGGACACCTTGGGCACATGATCCAGATGTGTAGACCCAAGGGGTTGAACGTCCCTTAGTTGGAAAACAAGTTACCTTCAGGTGCACTTGTTGTGTGTGGACAATCGGTTGACAAGGAACTGAAGGGTGTGGAATTTGAATGAATGGAACTTGGGTCCATACTGGACTTGGAAGGGCTTGCACGATGCCCAAGAAGAAGTCAAATGCAAGCTGGCAAAGTCTACTATAAAATGAGGACACCTTAAAAGTGCTAAGACATTCAAGGGGAAGACAGACACGAGAGTGCAAAGTGTTATATGGTTGTGCTAATTTTAGGGTTGGCACAATAGGATGAATTTGGCTCTGGCTGAGTGAATAGAAGAAGACCACAGGTCTTGCAAGAGGCAGGTCTGTGATTTCTTCAGGGGTTGGATTGAAAGTTTTTGTAGGTAGTTGTGCCTTTGGTAATTCTGCTTTGTAAATAAGTCATAGGATGTTGGCCACACTCCTCTATTGTACATTATATAAATAAAGTTAAGGTATCCACCTTGGGTGCTGCATAAATTTAAATAGGTTGACAGATGGGGTTTTTAATGCTGTCAGGTTTTTAGTTACTTCCTTGTCCTCCTTTTCTACCTTTAGCTCTTCCTTTTCTGCTATCTTTAGGACTCAGGTCTTATTTCTTTCTTAGGTTTATCCACCTTCTCTTCTTCTTCTTTTTCTTGACTCATTTCTTCATGTACCTCCAATAATGATTGTTGGTCCATCTCTACAAAATTTTCCCACAAAAATGTGTTTTATATTCCTTAAGACATATGATACCATAGCTTGATGAGTCCATGGTGGGCCAAGAACTCATGTTTCCCTTTATTTACCTTGTTACTCATCTCCTTCAAGGATTGAAGGAGGAACTAAGAGAGACTAAGGTTGTTGGTTGGTTCTTGGTTGTATAAATTCCTTAATTGGTTGAGGAGTCTGAAATGATATGCATAAACAACACTCCTCCTCCCCTCACAAGTGACATATTTGATAATGTGATAGGCCACTTCTGGGAAAGGGTGAGGGAGGCTCTCTCTTTTGATTCCATTTTTATCTTCTTGTGGCCTTTCATTTGGGTGAAAAAACAACTTTTTGGCATTAGTAGCCTCTTATATTTATTATTTATCCCAAAGAAGTCTTATTGGTAGGCTAGATACCATTTTGATAAAAGCTTCATTTACTCTGATCTCCAGATCCCTCACTGCTAATACATATTCCTATCCCTGAATATTCTGGAATTCAAACGCAAAATCCAAATCTATTTCATCATCAAAGCCTCTTAGTCTCTCAAAATACCCTAGCCAACTGCTTCTTTAGAAAATTTCTACAATTTATGGATTTTCATAAATTTTTGAGAGTTCAATGGGTTCCATCATGTTGAACCTTTCTCCCATGGCTTCTAAAAATAGTTACTCAATGATATATATATATGAAAATCACATGCACAAAGACTATTACCAGAGGAGAGGATCTTTGTAAAAAGTTTGGGATATTCCTTCCTATAGAAGATAGTGCATAGGAAAACTATTTGATTCTATTCTTCGGGGAAGTTTATATGAGAGATGAGGTGGTTAGAGAAAATGATTTATTTAAAAATATTACTGATAATTCCAGGATATCATGGCTTCAAAATGGGTCGAGAGAAAAATTTGGGAGAGAGGGTTTTTTTCTTTAAGCGGTGTCTACAAGACTATGCAGAACAATTTCTACAGGACTATGCAGACCATCACCCATGAATTTAATTGTTCAACCCAATAAAACAAACTAACCACATGGAGTTCATCAAAACACAATTGATATCAACCTAGGGAAATTTCGATAAAAACAATGATATGAGGAGAGAAAAAAAATATCTGGACAGTTCAACAACTACCTTCTTGTAGTGAACCCTATATTCTCTAGTTGGTTGTTTTCTCATCTAACCTATTCTTCTAGCTCACATTCTCTGCCTATTTTATCTACTATAAATACCTCTGTGTTTTGGAAATTTGAAAATGGTGAATAAACATCTCTTACTCTCACTTATGATCATGAATTTTGGGCTTAACTCTTGTCTTATTCTTAGATCTTGATATGATGATTGTTGTACTCATTATCCCGCGTTGTTATGATCTTTGAGTTTATTTGAATGATTATCCAACTTGATTGTTGTGTCAATTCATTTACCCACGAATCAGGCCTCCCCCCTTGACATGACATTCGCGGGAATCCTCGTTCTCATCTCCCTTCATTGCTTTCATATATTTGACCATGAATAATATGCATGGGTTTAACTTTTATACATTGCAAAAATGAAAGGTTTAGAGAGAAGGGTTTAATATTTTTACCTTAGGTTACCTTTGTCATTTTTTTGAATGTGTTGAGTATTGTGCATGTTGATTTGAATTTTTTCTGTTGAAGATTTTGCTGCTGCAGGTTGCTAGAAATTTGCTACAGGAATAGGGTTTCCTGTAGAATTGGGGAAGAGATAGATTTGATCTTTTTCCTTGTTGCTAGACTTATTTTGAGGAATTTTGTAATTGTAGAATTGCCTTGAATTGCACAAAGTCCCTTGATGTATCCTTTTTAGTATTGTTGTAGTTTTTCCTACAAGATGTAGGGGATCCTAAAGGATTCTTTTAAGTAGTGCAGAGAGTGACATTTTGTGAAGTTGGTTGTGATAATGTTGATGGTGTTGATATTGATGTGACAACACTTATTTATGTGATGAAAACCTAGCTTCTATTTATTAGAAATGATCTTGTAGTAATTTATGATATCCTATAGATTATCCTGTAGGTCATATTTTTCTTGAAAAAGGGGGATAAAAATGAAATTTGAGAAAATGGGAAGTGTAAACTAATGAAGGAAAACAATGATCTTTTTATTTTAACCTTATATATGATAGGATGGAAAGTCTTATGTATGTAAATGATGAGTGGATGTGTAGAAACTTTTGAAATGATTACTTCTTTTTATTGTTGTAGATGATTGTATAGATTCATTGTTGCAAATCCTTTGCTTCTTGTGTAGATGGTTGCTGAGATGGAGTTCTTTGATACCTAAAAAAGAAAAAAAAAACATTACCAACTTTTTTTTTTCTTTCTTTTCTCTTTTTTTCCAAGATAAAGGTGTCATTGCTAGTTTTCACTAGTGTCCTACCTCATCAAGCCTTTGGGAGTTTTTCCTAATGAGGAAATTTATTTATTTCTTAGATCTAAGACTACCTCCATGGAGGATTTAAATCAAATACATGTTGTAGATGCCTCAGTGAGGTTTTCATCTAGGTATTTTATTCATTTTTATCTTTTATCTTTTTTTTCTTTTTTTCTTTTTATCATACAACTTCTTGTTATTTACATGGATTGTGATCATTTTTGTTGTCAATCACATCCAAATTTTGTGCTTTCACTGCTATTGTAAACTCTTCCTTTTTCATAGGCTTATTGTAGACTTTGAGCCTAAATCCATTCACTAACAAGGGAATTCCTTCTTCATCTATGTTTTTTATCTGAACGAAACCATTATCATGACATATTTCAATTATGTAGGGCCCTAGCCACCTAGCCACCATCTTTCCCTTAAAGTCCTTGAATCTTGAATCAAAAAATAGGGCCTAGACCCCTTCTTTAAACTTTCCATGCTTGGTTTTTTTGTCATGCCAATCTTTCCTTTGCAACTGCACTACTTCAATGTTGAAGAGTTCTCGCATCCTATACTCATTTGAGGCATTCAGTTTATTCAATTTCTCTTGTTGTGCGGATGGGATATCCATATCTATTTTAGATGTTGTTCTCAAAGTAAGGTATTCAAACTCAATAGGAAACATAGCTTTCTTACCATAGACTAACTCAAAGGGTGTAATCCCTGTGGTAGTCTTCCATGTTATATTGTGTGGGTTTCTTTGACCAATTCTTCTTATTCTTGCTCACCATCTTGGTGAGGATATTTTCCAATTCTCTTTTGGTGGCTTCATCTTGTCCATTTTCTTGTGGATGGTATGGTGGTGATTTTTTGTGATGGATGTGGTGTTTCTACATAATTTTCTCAATGAGCCTTGATGTAAACTAAGATCCTTATTCTGTGACTATCTCTTTGGGATATCCAAATCTTGAGAATATGATTTCTTGGAGAAATTCAACTACCTTTTGCTTTGTATTATCTTTCATATCCTTCACCTTAGCCCACTTGGTCAAATAATAAGTTCATACTAGTATGTGCTTCCTCTTCCCTGAAGGTGGATCGATTGGGCCTATGAACTCCATACCCCACTTGTCAAATGGTGTAAAGATATTTGAGGCTGCAAGGGAATTTCATTTCTCTTGGTAGGCTTCCCCATCCTTTGACATTCATCACAATATAAGGTGTATTTTTTAGCATCTTTGTGTAATGTTGGCCAATAGTATCTAGCTTGCAAGATATTTTAGGCTATTCTCTTTGTTGCATAGTGTCCTCCACATGGTTCATCATGAAAATCATGGAAGATATAATGTACTTCATATTCTCTCATACATCTTATTAGAACTTGGTCTGGGCCAAGTTTGAAGAGATACCCTTCCTCCCAAGTATATGTTGTACTCTTCCTAACAGTTTTGCATCTTTCCCGGTAGGAAAAATGCCGAGGAAACCTACCTATTGTCAGATAGTTGGTTATGTCAGTAAACTAGGGGGTTTGTGTTGATATTGCAAAGAGGTGTTCATATGGTAAATGATCATCTATCATGCCTTCTTCGGTAGGAATTGTTGTTAATGTTTATGCCATTATTATAGTTCTTTGTATTTCAATAGATAAGAGCAACATAAGAACAAGATCATTGAGAAATACACATTCACAAGAGACACAACATTTATCCCGGGAAACCCTCTAGGGGGAAGAAAACCCAACAAAAACTTCCTTATCATAAATTGCCAATACAATGTTCAAGAGATAACTCAAACCAATACAGATAGTCCTCTCCAAGAGATGTGCCACTCTTCTCCCTCTCTCCAACTGGTAATTGCAGTTTGCCTCATAAGAGAATGAGCAAGTGAGTTGTGTGATAAAGTGGGGCGCTAGCCTCCCTATATATACAAGACTGGCACGTGTGAAAGGGTTTCACTGGCAGGGCTGACCTCTCACTCTGGGTGGGAAAACCCACCTTTAATTTAATTTTGGGTCTCAATAATAACTGTTGGGGCCGACTTCTTATTCTGCCCATTATAATTGTCCGATGACCAATCCGCAAAAGGGGATTTGGTCCTAATACAATTACCGACATGATTA
>JASDQU010737716.1:453578-482482 GCA_032191745.1 Picea mariana | reverse complement strand
TGAGAATGGTAGGAGTGTCGGAAATACACCACACCTTTTTTAGTACCCTTTCCACCTCCTCTTAATTTGTAAAGATGAAAGTGAACCAACCTCTTGTGAGAAGCTGAATATGTGGAATCTTAGAAAGTTATGGTAGCCAAGTTTTTGTGACCTAACCTTTGAGGAAGGCTAGTCCCAAATTTTTCCCGCATACTCTACCAACCATTGCTATTTCTGAAAATTCCAAGACCCTGTCCATCGCCACGTCCTCACCAAAATCCATCCATTTTGAACCTACCCTATATTGAGCACACCGTGTACACTTCGAACGTCCTTCCTTATAATGCGTCTCTAAAGTAGGCCGAGCTTCCTTGAGAGGAGAAAAGTTGGGAGGGAGATCTTTTTTTTTAGAAGAGAGGGCTGCAATATTCGTCGAATCCACCCCACCATTGCAGTTTTTCTCTCCCTTGACCAGTGCTGGTGTGGCTTCCTCTGTTTCTGCATCCACCAGGATATCCAAGGGCGAGGAGATAGGAGGAGAGGGTAACTCCTCTGTGAACAAGTTCAAACTCTCAGAGGCAGTGACCACTGCTAGTTCCGAGTAAGGGTAGGTTAATTATGTGGTGAGTTCACCCAAGCCAAACCCCAGGCTTCCAGTGATATCCCCCATCGTCTCTGGGGAGGAGACGTGTTCAATTGCCCTTCCTTCAGAGTAATTTGAGCCATCTGTGAAAGACAGGGGGTTCATCAAGGGGGATGCCAAACCTACCCAAGGCGCTAGCGGAAAACCCTAGCCTTCAACCTCCTCAGAATGAGATACCCACTGTTCACTAACCAATTTCCTAGGGGAAAATGACCTTGTCAGAAGCCCTGTCCCACCTGGCTGTGATCGAAATACAAAAAGTTATCCATCAAACACGGACGCTAAGTTAGGCAATGAATGTCCCTCTACCGCAATAAAAGTGGGTTTTCTCATCTCCAGGAGTGGCTCCATTCTCAGAAATAGTCTAGAAAAACCAAAAAAAGTGAGAGAAAACGCGGGCCCGGTCTGATCGCCCAAAATCTAGTGCTTTCCATTAGTCTACCCTAGCAGTTAGCAACCATTAAACTGTCGCCAACAGTGTTGTAGCAGCCTCATCCTCCATTGAAATTTGACGCTAGGGTTTCTTCCTTCATTCCCATCTTTGAATGCATGCAATTAGTTATCAACAATATATATTAACAAACAAACATATACTTATATATCTATAACTATTAAAATAGAAATAAATTGACTTACAAACGAATAATATGAATGTAATAAATCAACATACCTTTTTGAATGCAACAAAAAATTGTTTCAATACTGCTGTAGAGCTTCAATATGGATATTTGAGTTTAACATAATCCCAACGTTCTTCATTCAACATATTAACCATTTCCTCTTGTATTCTCATATACACCTTGTGACTATATAAAAAAAAATAATGTTATAATGATATATATAATAAAACACTTATAACAGTAATATGTTAAACTGAAAAAATTAATTTTCTTGTCCTAACATAAATAAAAATAACTCAACATAGTTAGTTTTTAAATTCATCACACATTTATTCTATTGACAATACTCCCTACCTTACACATGATAATATAACTATGATAAGTTTCTCATCCTTCACTCCTTGTATTGTTCTCCAAGATATTATAGTCATATCATCTGAAAGATTTTTGATTTAATGACCTGTCTTACTTGTGCCACATATCAATGGTTTAACCTTCTTAACTCTCGGAATTTTTATACTAATATTTTCCCATAGGGTGAATATCTCATCTATAAAATCCCATACCCTTCCAATTCTAAATCCCAATTGAAAATAACTATCCACAACTCTAAATACATCACTTCCTTTGCAATTGTTTTCTTTTGCATTTTCATCGACAAGTGAGAATCCTATTTCCATACAACATTGCTTTTGAAAATTGGCATCAACATTTGATCTCTCCCCATGACATATTTCAAAAATCTCATTATGGATAAATCTCACCCTTTGAATGAAAGTCATGGACATTCTGTACTCATTGTATATGTTATAATACCATGCTAATAACATTTCTTCCAAATCTGTTAAACCAACATAAATTATGCATTTCATCGTCTCAAAAAGAGGATTATTGGGATATTCTTGCATCAATTCTCTTAGTCTATGTAGAATGGTTTTCTCCAATCACATAATATTTTTAGTCAAAAAATTTTGATCCGTCAAATTCTTCCCTCCTAGGAACTTCCATTGGGTCAACAAGAACTAGGTAGTCAACCACATGTGCATATGATTGTACCTAATCAATGTTGGGTATGCGTTATATTATTTGCATGGGTAGTAGTGTCTGCGTTGCGTCAGGCACACATGGGGGTTTGAGGGGGGGTGTAGGGGGCGAAATCCCCCGAGATTTTTTTTTCTTCAAAAAACATGTTGCATTTTTCCTAGTTTTTTGTGTTGCCTCAATTTTCATGTCCATTGTTGGGTGGTTTTTCGACACATAGTTTTTGCCGATGGTTTTCTATTTCTAGTTAAGGAATTAGGGTTATTGACTAATCCAGGCCATTGGGTTAGGGTTTTGATTACCGCTGGATCCTATATNCTCATTATGGATAAATCTCACCCTTTGAATGAAAGTCATGGACATTCTGTACTCATTGTATATGTTATAATACCATGCTAATAACATTTCTTCTGAATCTGTTAAACCAACATAAATTATGCATTTCACTGTCTCAAAAAGAGGATTATTGGGATATTCTTGCATCAATTCTCTTCTAGCCTCTGTAGAATGATTTTCTCCAATCACATAATATTTTTAGTCAAAACATTTTGATCCATCAATTTCTTCCCTCCTAGGAACTTCCATTGGGTCAACACGAACTAGGTAGTCAACCACATGTGCATATGATTGTACCTAATCAATGTTGGGTATGTGTTATATTCTTTGCACGGGTAGTAGTGTCTACATTGCGTCGGGCACACATTGGGGTTTGAGGGGGGGTTCAGGGGCCGAAATCTCTTGATATTTTTTTTTCCTCAAGAAACATGTCGCATTTTTCCAAGTTTTTTGTGTTGCCTCGATTTTCGTGTCCATTGTTGGGTGGTTTTTCGACACATGGTTTTTGCCGATGGTTTTCTATTTCTAGTTAAGGAATTAGGGTTATTGACTAATCCAGGTCATTGGGTTACGGTTTTGATTACCGCTGGATCCTATATGTATATTGTATTGTAAACAATGTATCACTATGAATGACTATAAAATATCTTGGTTTTCCCGGTTTGGGTTTCCAGGGGAAAAGTCTCTGTGTAATGTTTGTATTTTCCATTGTATCTTTTTTGTTCTTTTACTGAAAATCTGTTTGGAGTAAATATTGTACAAGGTTAAAATCTACATTTGGTATCAAAGTGAGGTTGGCTTCAGGGGGACGCCTTTGTGGTCAAGGGTTTGGCTCGGGACTGTGATAATCCTTGTTACAGTGGGATATCTGTGGTATTGATTTTTCAGGTGAAAAAAAATGGAAATCAATTAGAAAATGGAGATCGAGAAGTTTAATGGGAAAATTTTTGAGCTGTAGAAGCTCCAGATGAAATATTTGTTGGTGGATAGAGATCAATGGATCACGGTAGATCCAGGTACTGCACCTACAGGAACTTCAGAAGATGACTAGAAAAAGTTGGATCGGAAGGCGAAGAGCACAATTCAACTGTGTCTCTCAGATTTAGTATTACTGAATGTGTCAAAGGAAGCTACAACCAAAGATTTATGGTATAATTTGGGGAAGTTGTATCAGTCTAAGTCCTATTGACGAGTGTTTGTGACACACTGCCGACAAGAAGGGAAGATCCAATCTGGGGTTGCCTATTTAACCCAAGCCATTTGGAATAATCTACCGTGATAGGTTTTATGGCTCTGTTAGCCAACTAATATGCTAAAAAAACTAAAGTAGGTAAAACTACCTAAATATATAATCCTATCAGTTAACACACATATATGCTTACTTAGCTAATAATAGTATTTTATATACAATAGATATGTACAAATGCACGGTTTAAATAAAGCCTTGTGAAAATGATGATTTTAACTAATGAATCAAAGTTTAAATAAGATGTAAAACTAAAGGAAATCGTTCTATCACTATAAATAACAAATAACAACAAATTAACGAATAAGATTGGAAACGATATAACAATAATGAACAAAGCATTAAAGTTTGAATGATTTAATCGTTATTCATTCGTAAAGTAAATAAATCAAATAAAAAGAAAGCTAACTAATTTGATGCTAATCAACTGTAAAGAAAAGGTACTAAGCTATATTCGTCTTTCTGCATAATGTAAGCTCCACTTAACCTGTTGCCAAGCATAAATATATGGTAAGAAGCAAGAACGCTGTTTGCTGAAACAACTCAAGGATTTTTTTTGTATTTCGAAAGAAATCTATGATAAATAGAAAGACAAATCATTTTTCACTCAAGTAACTTTAAATTGTCCAAAAGATGAACATGAAATTATTTTCAATCTCCGACAAATAGTATTACCAAAAATCCAACATTCGATGTAAACTCAAAATGTATAGATAGACGATTAGTCACAAAGATTATAATAACCAATGAATAATGGACCACATGAGAGATAAGCACAACATGAAAACATAAATGTAGAACATTCTAAAGCTAATCCAATATAGATAAGTTTTTCATGCCCAGAAAGTATATGAAGGCCAATATTCACATTGTACAATCTATAGAAGGACTAAAGCCAAAAGGTAAACTTTATTTCATATATTCCTCAAAATGATAAGTCCATCATCAAGTCCAAAATAATTTCCCCTTGTCTCTGGGAAAGCACTAGTAATTAAACTAAATTCACAGTCTGTTCCTCATATCATACAAGATAGAGACATATGCATTTCAATAAAGTCTTTACTAACAAATAACCAAAAATATAGGTCTATTGTGACAACTATTCAAAATAGTTACATCATCCAAATATTCTTGAATTGTTTCTCAAAATGAAAATTGCAAATTTGGAGCATTCCCAACTATTTACTCGTTCCTTCAACCTTTGCACATTGATATTCTTCACACCTGAGAAAAACAAAGAAATCCAAATTAGAAAAGAAATCAAATAAATTAATTAAGAGACAAACTACATAATCTATGATTCTGTAGCTAGTCTAAATAAAACCAAAATAAAACAATTTCAGTTATCATTAAACAAACCAAACATAAATTCCAAGAAGAATGTTTACCCATTAAACCTTTGAAAAATAAACATGAGATAATTTCGAATTGAAAACAACATTGAAATTTGTGGAATTTTTTATAATAATATCTCCTGACCTCTTGAACCGTTTGCTGGCCCCTGGTGAAACCAATTAGATGATATCTCTCAAATCTTCATTTTCCTTCTCCAAAGCTAAATTACGAGCCATAACTTGATTTAGTTGAGCCTGTAGATAAGGGGTGTCCTCGTAATATCTCTGGATCCAATTAAAACAAACCTCACAATATACTTGTTCTAGATTTAGTAATGGGCGAGTATGATCTGAGTTTAATGGTTTATCCTGCTCCATAACCCTTTTCAAATCATACTGAATACCTGAAAATCCCTCTTGCTCCTTTATAAATGGAGGCAAGTTAGACACAAAATCAAATTGGGGTGAATCTATTTTAGTGGCATCAGAACTAGTGTCGTCAATAGATATCACGTCCTCGATATCAACTGTGGGGATGGGTTTATTGCGGTTCTGGCGGCGATTCCTGGTCATTCTTGAAAGAAGTCGACCATTCCGTTTGTTCTTGAAATCTATATTTTGAACCCTCTACGTTTTTTTCTTACCCTATCTCTTGATTTTAGTTTTGTTTTCATAAACGAAATTCTGTACATGATTAGGGGCAACATGTACCTTACCCCTTAACTGTCTCAACACTTCCTCTAAGGACTTATTTGGGACGAATTCGTGCTTCTTGGAGGTGACCTTAACTTATTGAAGAGAATAAATATGGGTTTCAATGGGTAATGTAGGGTCTTTTGCGACTTGCAATTCCACTTGAAGACCTTGCAGAGAGTGAGACGATAGGAAAGGGTCGGTAGACTCATCGACAAATAGAGGTAAACTACTGACTGGTTTTGGTGGAAGTGAAAAAAAACCATTCCTAAAAAGGAATCCTTGTTGGCTATCTACTAACTTCAACAAAACCCAGATCAAACCATGGTGGAAAATACTGGATTCCGAGTTAGGGTTTTGTCTCTGATAGAATATGGACATCTTATGTAGGATTTTAAGCAAATAAAATGGTAAATTTAACTTAAAACCTAGGAATACGATTAACAGGCACACATGAAATAAAAATACCAATACATAACATCCCTCACAGGTGAAAAATTGTTTGATTATCAATAATAGACCATGCCAACGATTCTTGAACAGATGGATGGGTGTACCTTTAACGCCGTAGTGAAAATTTATGGAAATCATCAATAGATGCCAAGGGATACCTTTGATTTTTAGGTTTTTGAACCAACGGTCTCCTTCCCGTGACAGGCCTGTGGCCTCTACAATTTATTCCTCATCAACTTGCAACTGTAGATCACCTATCTTAGCTCTAGCACTATCAAAGGTCTTGGTGAAATCTTGGGCGAATTCTAGATTAAAACCCTCGAATGACTGTATAAAATTAACCGATCCGAAGACAGAGAGGTCATAAAAAACATCATCTTAAGAGAGTATATCCTATTAGCCATTCAACTCTACCCTAACTACACGAGCCATAAACTTGATTAAGATATACCAGTAGGTGTAGAATGGAGGAGTCTGCGTTTGAAACAACCCGAAACAAATGATATGTTTTTCACTATCAAAGGTGGCTCGAAAGATATGACCTCGAGAGGATGCTACCATGACTATCACTCTTACTATTGATTAAACCCCGAACCAGAGGACAAATGCACTCAAAAACCACCTCTCCTGCTAAGAACCTAATCCTTGATTATGAAGCACCATCAAACGACAAAATGAATGCAAGTTCAGGTAACAAGACAAAGATGTAATAGTTTCAGAGCATGGATACTAGCTAGGTAATACAATGATTAGACTGTGACATGATGGCCAAAGGTAACATTTAGATTATAGGTTTATTTCATAGTTTTAGAACCAAAATCGTAAAGGGGTAAAGGAAAAATTATAACATCATTGAAAAACAATAAAGGCATAACATGAATCAAATGCGACTATTTCATATCCTAATTCTATAGAGAATTTCGCATAACCATATGTTCATCAACCTTAAAAGTTTTGAGGTTATAGGTGTTTCAAAGGCTCGTTTAGTTTTATAAGGAGGGATACTTTTAGAGTTTATCAAATGTGTCCATACAAAAAACTATTTAAATTTCATCCTTGACATTCATGAAATTGAAATGGGTAAACGATAAGTTTATTGAAAAAACAAATAAAACTCAAAAACATAAAATGATCAATCAAGCAATTCTTCAAAAAAACAAATCATAATCAAACTCTTCACAGACACAAAGATGAAACTAACAAAATTTATTTTTCCAAGCTTGCATTTGTAAGATCAACGAAGCAATATGAAAATTTGGCTGCCAACAATGGTGACTCACTGGGTGAAGCAGTTATCTCTGCATCTTCAAAACTTTATATTAGGGAAAAGATAGATTGAAAAATGACTAAAAACAAATTTGAAACAGATTAAGAGTATTAAAATTAACTCAAAAAATTAATACAGTCAATTTCACGAAGAATGCTCTTGCAAATGATGGTAATCCAAAAATTCAGTTTTGATCAAAAGGCGACGATATTCATAAAAGTAACTTCAATACCGTTGACAGGGCCACTGTTGCCAACAAACGTTCATAGCCTCGACATGGATGTCATTTAACCCACTCAAGTAATTTAATCGCATCCAAAATTCGTCCATCCATGATATGATTTTTTTTTTGATATATGATCAATTTAAAAACATACCTGACATATCTTAAACCCAACATTGCTTTGTTGCCAGCATGCCTGTTTGGTACCCCGACGGAGTTGTCTTGGTATCATGTGCGCATTTACCTGCTTGCAGTAGGCATATTCAGTACCCCGGTGGGTTTACACACATTTCCCACACATTAAAGCGTTTCCAACTCTCCTTAATCATTTATAAAGATACAATTTTGAGTTTTCATGATAACGAGAGAGCGGGGTTATATTGAAGATTTAACAGCCAGACAATCATATGATTGATCATTAATATTGCTTTTTGTTGTTTAAGAACTGATTGTTTTCATCATGGTTTGGACATTTAGATTTCAATCAAGAAATCATATCAAGGATGGAAAAGAACTTTGATTTGATCTCATTAGAGATGGGACGACGTAAGAAGTTTAAATATGATCGTACTTCTGCAAGATCTTGACAAAAAATCAGAAACAATGATTTGGAAGACTTCTAGAATAATTGTCTGATAGATCACTGATCTGAATTAAAACTTGACATTAAGATGCTTGAACTGTTTCAACTTCTATTAGTGATAGATCTGATTACAAAATTCCCCTTAATAATGGATTGTGAGTTAGAAATAACTTTTAAGAAAACAAAGAAAGAAGGAAAATAAAATAGTCAATCATAAAACAAACAAACAAAAAAATAAAATAAAATAAAAAACTAGGGATATTTACAAGGGGTAGGTCTGATTCTTCTTAGGTGAAGTATTTCTCGAGAGTTTTTCCGTTCACTGGAAAAGTGTTTGGCTATCCCTCCAAGTTCTGCTAATGAAAAGAGCTAGGACCCAATTTTTCTGCAATGACAAAAGGTCCCACCCACAAGTTTTGAAACTTAGTGTGTTCTCCTTTATCCTCGTGTGATTTGTCCAATTTGAGGACCAAATCCCATACATTAAAGTTTCTATATGAGGAAGAACTTGTATCAAACCAATTTTTAACAATTTGTTGGTGCTGTTCCAATTTTTGTTTGGCTTGTGTCCTAACTTCTTCCAATTTTAGTAAAGCATTTATTCGATTCTCTAAAGGGGGGCATTCTTCCTCTTGAACTTTATGAGATAATTGCAGTGAGGGGAGAACGACGTGGGGATGAAGGATATCTTCTCTTTCGTAAATGAGGAAGAAAGGAGAATTACCGATGGAATCTTTTGGAGTGACCCTATCAGCCCAAAGTGCATTATGTAACACATTGTGCCAATTTTTATGATTTTCCGACACTGTTCTTTTTATTATTTTGATCAGATTTTTGTTTGTTGACTCAGCCAAGCCATTTCCTTGGAGATAATAACTGGCGGAGTAGTTTAGCTTAATCCATTTTTCTAAAGCAAAAAACATTCATATCCAAGGAAGGAAAATAAGAAGCATTGTCGAAAACTAAACATTCAGGTATCCCAAAACGAGTGATAATATGAGAGTTTAAGAACGAAATTACTTGGTTTGTGTTTACTACCCTTAATGGTAAATCTTTAGACCATCTCGTAAAATAATCCGTTATCGTGAGAATATATTTGTGTTGCTATGAATAAGGTGGGTTAATTATCCCTATGATATCTAGGCCCCACTGTTGAAATGGTGTATCTAATGTAATAGGCTATAAGGGAAATGCATCCTTATTGACTTGCCCTGCAGCCTTTTGACAGATTATACATTTGCGAGCCAAAGAATGATCATCTTTAAATAAGGTGGGCCAATAATAACTAGCCCTAAGTACTTTGTGGGTAGTCGGACCTCCACCAAAATGGCCCTCGACATCACCAAAATGTAACTCAACTAGGACCTTTTCAGATTCTTCCTTTTCTAGGTAGCGTAGAAATACACCATCAAAATTCTTTCGAAACAATATATCATTAATCAATTGAAAAGGCGCAGATCTAATTCTTAGTGGTCTTTTGTTCTTTGGATCAAGATTTCGAGGAGTAGTTCCATGCAACAAATAAAATCTGATATCATTATACCATGAATTCAGTGCGTTCTGTACACAACATATTTGTGTTTCATTATGTAGATTTTTAGTTGGTGCCGTTGGTTGATTTTCTGGTATTTCAACTGAATCAACTGCTAATTTTCAAAGGCCTTGACCTCTAAAAATTCGTGCAGGTATGATTTTGAGATCGTATTCTTGAAGGGAGGTCATCCAATTTTCCCTTTTCTCCCCAAGTTCCTTTTGAACTAACAAATTTCTTACAACATGATAAGGGACAATAACTTTTACTCTAGATTTCAACATGTAGGGTCTGAAATGCTTAACTGCCTTGAAAACGACATAATATTGTTGATCTACAACAGGATAACTTAATTCTTCTCCTTTAAGAGCATAACTCATAAATGAAATGGGAACTTTGTTATTTTCAACATTTTTTTGAGTAAGCACAACAACATATGACCTATCAGATGAAAAAGTGTACAACGTGAAGTATTTGGAAAAATTAGGACTCATCAAGGAGGGAGCTTCAGTTATATCTTTTCTAATGGAATTAAAAGCTAATTTCTCTTGAGGCCCCCATTTGAAAGGAACATTTTTTTTAATCAGGTTTTGTAGAGGCCTAACCATCTTAGAAAAACTTGGGACAAAACGTCTGACAGAATTTATTTTACCCAAAAAAGATTGCATTNCCTTTTTGGAAGATGGGGGAGGGAGACTGAAAATATCTTGTGTTCGTTCAGGGTCTATTATCATCCCCTCTTTTGACACTATAAATCTCAGTAATATTCCATGTTCCATTGCAAAACGTGATTTCTTAGGATTTAGTGAAATACCAAACTTACGACAACGTTCTAGTACAACCCTAAGATGTGACAAGCGGTATGTTTTGTTCTTTGAAAATATAGTGACATCATCTAAGTAGACAACACCTGATTGGTTTATGAGACCATGAAAAGCAATATCCATTTCCCTCTGGAAAGTGGCTCCAACATTAATCGATCCGAAAGGCATTTTTCTATAGGCATAGGTGCCCCACGGGGTGCAGAAAGTGGTTTTCAATTGATCACATGGATACATAAGGACCTAGTTATACCCTAAGAAACAATCTAATAAAGATAGTCTTTCAAAAATAGATACTTGTTGAAAAATTTGTTCCATTGGAGGAACGAGATAATTGTCTTTATCAGAGGCCCGGTTTAAATTACGAAAATTGACACAAAGCTGAATTTCTCCATTCTTCTTTCTTATCGGGACTAAGTTGGATTCCCATTGAGTATGCCGAACTGGAAAAATGATTTTGGTGGTTAGCAATTTATTTAGTTCATTTTTTACTGTGGGTTCTAATTTAGGATGCCTTTTTCTAAGTTTTTGCTGAAATGGTTGGGTTTGGGGATTCATGGGAATTACATGCTGTATTATGTTTGGATCAAAGGTTTTTAAATCATTGTATGTCCAAGAAAACACATCTTTAAATTATTTGAACAATTTTATGAATGCATATCTTTCTTGTTCAGAACACCCTTTGCCCAGATTGATATTTTGAGGATTATCTTGCGTTTTTAAATTTATAGTTTAGTACAGTAACGAAGAACTGTTCATTTTGAAACTAACCACTCCCCTAAACTTGTCATGTAAATCATAAATTTTTTCTATTCTAACAAGAGAATTGGGGATAGAGTTTACCAGATCAAATGATATTTCCGCAGAACGAGGGTCATATATTACTGAAAAATCACGGAGGTTTTCATTGTGGTTGCTTTCATCGATTACAACATATTGCAAAATGTCCTCCATATGCATAAAATTAATATGTTGATCATCATCAAACACTCTCCAATTGGTAATGTTGTCGGGGATCGATGGTCTGAATAACAATTCAACATAAAATGCTTTAGGAGAAAAACCCTCTGCATGTAATAATTTTGAAGCGACATTAGCCAATAAATCAACTTCAGAATTACTAGATCTAGGAATGGAACTTATGTTAAAAGTGAGAAATTTATGTATTAAGATCCATACCTTGGTTTGGTAGTTTTTGATATGAGGTGATAAACAATGAATAACGTTTTTTACCTACTTAACTACAATTTCAGAGTCACCAAACACCACCAAGATTTGCACCTTAAGATCCAGTTCCTTCTTCAGTCCCTGTAGGAGTGCTTCATATTCTACTGTGTTGTTAGTACATTCAAATTCTAATTGACATGAAATGAATGTCTTATTACCTTTGGGGTCGATAAGAACACAACCAACACCGACTCCTTCACGAGATTTAGATCCATCAAATTGTAAAGACCATATTTCATCGTCACCAACAATGTTTGGATCATTTTTCACAGCTGCTATCTGTGTATGGACTGATATTTCTGATTGTTGTTTTGGGTTTGTGATAGTGGATATTTCAGTCATGAAATTTCCAAAAAAAGTGTTCATTCCTTGAGCTTCAATTGTATTTACAACAGCGGTAAAAGGCTCATTGGAATCATTTAAATCCGTAATAGTGTACTTGAGATAACATTCTCTATTAATTCTAATCTTGTTAGGCTGGACATTCTCCAATAACCACATATGAGACCAATATGTAACAAAATAACCGTGCAATTTCTCTGACCAATATCTGCTAAAAAATAAGCCATAAACTTCTGGAATATCAACGACAACTATATCAATTACCTGGTGGACTTTTGGGTTAGATGACAACCTAATCAATACATCCTTAAGTTCACCAATGACCGTGACATTAGTTCTGTCTAACTGAATGATTTTAAATCAGAAGGTTTGACTTCAACATTAACCTTTTGACACACAGACAAAGGCATTACATTCGATGAGGCCCCATAATTGACCATACAATTATGCACATTTCTGTTGAAAATTTCAAAAGTTAACAAGAATGGTGGTACATTTTTTTGTGGTGTGGGAGAAAAAATCTGCTGACTTTTTACAGCTATACTTGAAATAATTTTATCTTAATTTCCTATAGTCTTCTCTGATATGTCCTTAATATTCTGATATTTAAGTGATTTTTTACCCACAACATCTTTTGTTTTATTTACGTCATTTTTTGTAGGATAAGAGGGAATTTAAGCAGTTCAAAAGTTCATATATTTGCCATTAGTTTTTTAAGATCTTCAACCAAATCGTATTCTAAATCTAGGGAAACAGGGTTTCATGTTGTTTCAACCTATTTTGGCTATTTGGATACCGTATTTCTACTTGTCTCAGGTGAGTATTTGTTTTGCACCTTACTTCGAGTATTATATGGATGGACAATTTTAAAATTTTCTTGGAAGATACTATCAGAAAGATGTCCGAATACCGGAGGAGATGAGTCCTCCTCATAAGATGATTTTTCTTCACCTATACCATTTTGGTTTTTGGGCGGTACATAAACAACACTATCACGTGCCTCCAATATTGCTTGTAAAGCATACTATAATCCTTCAAAATTCAGACCTTCTATGGTCAGGTTTGGTCTGTTTGGAGGAAAAGGTTTCCCAAAAGGTGGTCTAAAGCTTCCTTTACTTGTAGATTCTTATTCAACAGATCTTTTCAAGTCTACAAATTGATTATATAACTTCTGAAAGGATTTCTGTAAATTTTCCAAGTCTAAAGTTTCTTGTTCCTTTTTATTTTGGGGAGGTCTAGTGAGGTTTTCTATCTTCTTTTTAGAAGAGGAGGTTGATTCAACTTCCACATTTACATTATTCTTTAAACTAAGATTGTCCTTCTCAATAAGGACCACCTCCTCAAAATCTTCTAGTAACATGTTTTTCTTAGACCTTTTAACCCATATAGCTATATTATGGTGTAGGGATTTAGCATAGTATGCAACAATCAAGTTTTCAACATGCATTGATTATGTAGAGATTTTATTTTTAAGTGTAAGGAATCTTTGATTGAAATCCTTGAATTTCTCTTTAGGGTTCATTTTCATTTTAGAAATTTCCATTACCAGAACTTCTGGAGATTTATCATATCTTAACTTTTCTAAGAAAAAGGTCTCAAACTTATCCCAAGAAACAATAGTTTGGGGTTGCTGTGCAAAATACCAGGTGGAGTCATTTCCTTCAAAAGTGTAAGGGAATACCCTGCACATGACATCCTTGTGTTCGACGTTACGAAGCCTAACAACTAACATGAATTTCTTGATATGATCCTCAGATGATTTCTTTGAATCAAGGTCAAATTTGGATAACCACTTTTTAGGATGTTTGGGTAATGGATGTTGAGGTCCAGGTACTGCCACCACATCTTGATCAAGCCAAGGTCTGGTGAGATTTTTTCAGTTAGCCATGGGATTTGGTGGGGGTGACTATTGAGATTGTCCAGACGAAGAAATGCCTTTGTTAGAGGATTCTTCTCTTGAAGAGGGTGGAGAAGAACCAGGTGGGGACGATGGAAGACCAGATCCCCTAACACCTAGAATTAATGCTTCAAAAAGATCGATAATATTATCACCTAATGTGTGATCAGGAAGACCAGTGCTAAGATGATCTTCTTGCAGATTGGAAAAATCAAGGGGCCGATTTAGCTGTCCACCAGATTGTCTAAGTCAGGATAATGCACCTTGGGTTCTTAAAATTGACTGGTGTGAATTACGAATAATTTCTTCTACATCAATCACTTGAGGAATCGATGTCACCAGTTCAACAAGAATGTCAGGTGTAGCTTATGACGTATTGGACGGATCAGGTATAACGATAATTTTTGAGCGACTATGCATCACGACAGGAGAATGATTATTTGGGGGAGTCTTATGACCTCCTCCTGCCATCAATGACTTTCAGGACCTCCTTCTCGCAACATTTGTTGACGAGTGTTTGTGACACACCATTGACGAGAAGGGAAGATCTGGTCCAGGGTTGCCTATTTAACCAAAGATGTTTGGAATAATCTACTCTGACGGGTTTTATGGCTCCGTTAGCCAATTAAGATGCTAAAATAACTAAAAGAGGTAAAACTACCTAAATATATAATCCTATAAGTTAACACACATATATGCTTACTTAGCTAGTAGTAGTATTTTATATACAATATATATGTACAGATACAAGGTTTAAATAAAGCCTTGTGAAAATGATGATTTTAACTAATGAATCAAAGTTTAAATAAGATGTAATCCTAAAGGAAATCGTTCTATCACTATAAATAACAAATAACAACAAATGAACGAATAATATTGGAAACAATATAACAATAATGAACAAAGCATTAAAGTTTGAATGATTTAATCATTATTCATTCGTAAAGTAAATAAATCAAATAAAAAGAAAGCTAACTAACCTGATGATGATCAACTGTAAAGAAAAGGTACTAAGCTATATTCGTCTTTCTGCATAATGTAAGCTCCACTTAACCTGTTGCCAAGCATAAATCTATGGAAAGAAGCAAGAATGATGTTTCTCGAAACAACTCAAGGAAAGTTTTTGTATTTCGAAAGTAATCTATGATAAACAGAAAGACAAATAAATTTTCACTCATATAACTTTAAATTGTCCTAAAGTTGAAGATGAAATTAACTTCAATCTCCAGAAAATAGTATTATCAACTATCCAACATTCAATGTAAACTCAAAATGTATAGATATACGATTAGTCATTAAGATTATAATAACCAATGAATAATGGACCACATGAGAGATAAGCACAAAATGAAAATATAAATATAGAACAATCTAAAGCTAATCCAATACAGATAATTTTTTCATGCCCAAAAAGTATATGAAGGCCGATAATCACATTGTACAGTCTACAGAAGGAATAAAGCCAAAAGTTAAATTGCATTTCATATATTCCTCAAAATGATAAGTCCATCATCAAGTCCAAAAGAATTTCCTCTTGTCTCTAGGATAGCACTAGTATTTAAACTAAATTCATATTCTGTTCCTCATATCATACAAGATAGAGATAGATCCATTTTAATAAATTCTTTACTAAAAAATAACAAAAAAGATAGGTCTATTGTGACAACTATTCAAAATAGTTACATCATCCAAATATTCTTGAAACTGTTTCTCAAAATGAAAATTGCAAATTTGGAGCATTCCCAACTATTTACTCGTTCCTTCAACCTTCACACATTGATCTTATTCACACCTGAGAAAAAAAAATGAAATCTAAATTAGAAAAGAAATCAAATAAATTAATTATGAGACAAGCTACAAAATCTATGATTATGTAGCTAGTCTAAATAAAACCAAAATAAAACAATTTCAGTTATCATTAAACAAACCAAATGTAAATTCCAAGAAGAATATTTACCCATTTATCCTTTGAAAAATAAACATGATATAATTCCGAATTGATAACAACGTTGAAATTGGTGGAACTATTTATAATAATATCCCCTAACCTCCTTAAACATTTGTTGGCCCTGGGTGAAACCAATTGGATGCTAGCTTTGAGATCCTCTTTTTCCTTCTCCAAAGCTAAATTACGAGCAATAACTTGATTTAGTTGAGCCTGTAGATAAGGTATGTCCTGGTAATATCTCTGGATCCAATTAAAACAAACCTCATAGTATACCTGTTCCATATTTGGTAACGAGCGAGTATGATCTGAGTTTAATGGTTTATCCTGCTCCATAACCCTTTTCAAATCATACTAAATACCTGAAAATCCCTCTTGCTCCTTTAGAAATGGAGGCAAGTTAGACACAAAATCAAAATGGGGTGAATATATTTTAGTGGCATCAGAACTAGTGTCATCAACAAGGATCACATCCTCGATATCAACTATGGGGATAGGTTTATTGCAGTTCTGGTGTCAATTCCTGGTCATTCTTGAAAGAAGTCGGCCATTCCTTTTGTTCCTGAAATATATATCGTGAACCCTTTGCGTGTTTTAATTACCCTGTCTCTTGATTTTAGTTTTGTTTTCATAAACCAAATTATGTACAGGATTAGGGATGATCGATACCTTACCCTTTAACTGACTCAACACTTCCTCTAAGGAATTCTTTGGGACAAATTCAGGCTTCCTGGAGGTGACCTTAACTAATTGACAAGAATCAATAGGGTTTTTGGTGGGTAACACAGGGTCTTTTGCGACTTGTAATTCCACTCGAAGACCTTTCAGAGAGTGAGATGATAGGCAAGGGTTGATATACTCATCAACACACAAAGGTAAACTACTGATTGGTTTTGGTGGAAGCAAAACAAAACCATTCCTAACAAGGAAGCCTTTCCAACTATATCCTAACTTTGAAAAATGGGAATTAAACAAAACTCGGATCAAACCATGGTGGAAAAGACTAGATTTTGAGTTGGGGTTTTGTCTCTGATAGAATCTTGACATCTTCCGTAGGATTTTAAGAAAATAAAATGGAAAATTTAACTTAAAAACTAGGAATACCATTATCAGGCGCACATGAAATAAAAATACCAATCCATAGCGTCCCTCACAGGTGATGAATTGTTTGATTATCAATAACAAACCATGCCAACGATTCTTGAATAGATGGATGGGTGTACCTTTAACGTCGTAGCACAAATTTATGGAAGTCATCAATAGATGCCAACATATACCTTCGATTTTTAGGTTTTTGAACCAACGGTCTCCTTCCCATGACAGGCCCGTGGCCTCTGCAATTTATTTCTCATCAACTTGCAACTGTAGATCACCTATCTTAGATCTAGCACCGTCAAAGGTCTTTGTGAAATATTGGGAGACTTCTAGATTAAAACCCTTGAATGACTGTATAAACTTAACCCATTCGAAGACGGTGAGGTCATCCATAACATCATCGTGAGAGAGCAGAGTCCATGAGCCATTTGGATCTACCCTAACTACAGGATCCATAGACTTGATTACGATATACTAGAAGGTGTAGAATGGAGGAGTCTGCGTTTGAAACAACCTGAAACAAATGATATGTTTTGCATTGTCAAAGGTGGACCGAAATATACAATATCAGGATGATGCTACCATGAATACCACTCTTACTATTGATTAAACCTCAAACCAGAGGAAAAATGCACTCAAAAACCAACTCACCTTCTAAGAACCTAATCCCTGATTACGAAGCACCATCAAACAATGAAATGAATGCAAGTTTAGGTAACATGCCAAAGATGTAATAGTTTCAGAGCACGAATACTAGCCAGGTAATACAGTGATTAGACTTTGACATGATGACCAAAGGTAGCTTTTAGATTATAGGTTTATGTCATAGTTTTAGAACCAAAATCGTAAAGGGGTAAAGAAACAATCATAACATCATTGAAAAATGATCAAGGCATAACATGAATCAAATGTGACTATTTGATATCCTATTGCTATAGAAAATTTCTCATAACCATATGTTCATCCAACTTAAAAGTTTTGAGGTTATAGGTGTTTCAAAGGCTCGTTTAGATTTATAAGGAGGGAGACTTTTAGAGTTTATCGAATGTGTCCATACAAAAATATTTCAATTTCATGCTTGACAATCATGAAATTGAAATGGGTGAACGATAAGTTTATTGAAAAAACAAATAAAACTCAAAAACAAAAAATGATCAATCAAGCAATTCTTAAAAAAAAAAAAAATCATAATCAAACTCTTTGCAAACACAAAGTGGCAACTAATGAAATTTCTTTTTCCAATCTTGCATTTCGAAGTTCGACGAAGTGATATGAATATTTGGCTGCCAACAAGTCCCTAGTAAATAAATATTCCTGAGAAAGAAGCTGTATAATTTGAGGATGAGATATGGAGACTCGGTGGCAGAGCATTTGAACACATTCAATACTGCGGTAAGTCAGTTAGTATCTGTTGAGATTAAAATTTCATATGAATATAAGTGTATCATTTTACTGTGTTCTTTACCAGACTCATGGGATAGTCCGGTTGTGGCCATAGGTAGTAATACAACTACCTTGAAGTTTGATGAAGTGGTCTCATCCTTGTTGTCCGAGGAGATGAGACAAAAGAATATGGAAGGACAGAGAACAGACGCATTATTTTCAAGTGGACGCTCCCAGGAAAGAAATAGATCTAATTTATCAAGTGGGATATCTAAGTCTAAGGGTAGATCTAAATCTCCTGAAAATTTTGTAAAGGTATGTTGGGGATGTGGAAAAGAAGGGCACTACAAGAAGCAGTGTAGATCCAAAGTTGAGAAAAAGAAGGGATCTGAAGAAACTCCTTCTACAAAAGAAAAGACCTCCAAGGAAGAAGGAGGGGATTTGTAATTGGATTCTTCAAGCACACATGTAGATCATGAGGCATTGTTGGTTGACTCAGGTGCATCCTTTCATATGACTCCCCATAGAGAGTTGTTATGTGAATATGAAAGGTATGATGGAGGTAATGTTTTATTAGGTGAAGATTAAACAACCATAATCATAGGACGAGGAAAAGTCAAGTTGAGGCTCATAGATGGAAGGATTAGAACACTGCCTGGTGTTCTGCACATCCCAGGTTTGGCTATAAATTTGATTTCTGCAAGAAAAATGGACGATGCAGGGGTAAAAGAATATTTGAAAAGGAAACCCGTAGGATGGTTCAAGGAGCAATGGTATTGTTGAAAGGAGTTTGGTTTGGAACTCTGTTTAAGCTACAAGGAAGCACTATTAGTGATGGGTGTAATAGTTCCATTGTTCCTGATATTGGATTTGAAGAAGACATAACTCCTACAGTCTTCGAAGAAAAGGTTATGCTGTGGCATCAAATACTGGGGCATATCGGAGAGAAGGGTCTTCAACTACTACATGGTAAAGGTATGGTTGAAGGTATGTCTAACTGCTCTCTGTATTTTGATTTCTGTGAACATTGTGTATATGGGAAGAAAAATCGGGTAAGATTCCCTTCTGGTGCAACAAGGGCAGAAGGAATTTTACAGCTAGTTCACAGTGATGTTTTTGGACCTATATTTGTCCCATCATTGGGAAAATATGGGTACTATGTCTTCTCAAGGAATACTTAGATATATTTCCTCAGGAAGAAACCTGAAGCCTTTGATATGTTTAAAGAGTTTAAGGCTCTTGTTGAGAATCAAACATAGAAAATAATTAATGCGTTGAGGAAAGATAATGGCAGAGAGTTCTGCGAGATTGAATTTGAAGAATTCTGTAAGGCAAAAGAATACTCCATATACACCTTAGCAGAATGGAGTTGCATAAAGAATGAGCATGACGCTGATGGAAAAATCAAGGTGCATGCTCAGTGGTGTCAAGTTAGGGAAATAATTCTAGGCAAAGGTTGTAATGTCCCCATTTTAGGACATTATAACTTTACAGAGTGCTATGCCTACCAGAGTAGCCAGATAGGGGTGATAGAGAGTTCAGGAGATATTGAGGGGTTTTATTGGGCCCGACTTGCATCGTTCATCATCAGGATCAATTCCACACAACTTGGTTTTGGTTTCGTTGAATTCCGACGATTTTCATAATTTTGAGTTATTATGGGTCATATCTTAATTAATTTCACTAAGAAGGTCATAATGGGCATATTACTTGGATAAACCTCTTAGTGTAATAGATCATCAGAATTGGGAAGAAGAGAACTACAGAATAAGATGAAGAGAAGTGACTTTTAGTGGTCGGAGAAGCCATAAGGTTGGATAAATAACTTTTTAGAGGTAAAATGATTGATTAATTAATTAAGTGATTTAATCAAGGAATAATAAAATAAAGTAAAAGTCACTTGGACGGAAAAAGGTCAACAATGAATTAGGGTTTCAACAATGAATTAGGGTTTTGGAAAGATATAAGAAAAGAGTCAACGACCTAATTCATCATGATGCAGATTATGACTTGTCACTGAGGAGAAGAGGTGCATATTAGGAGAGATATTTCAATGGATTCCAGGAGGAAGACATAAGTTGGCATTTTCCAGACTTGGACGTGTGACACTTTTGGTGGGAACATTTGGGGTTCCAGTGCGAGCATTAGACCATATTAAGGGAAACCCTTCCGACCCATTTCCCAGTAGACCAAGGTGGTATTTTGAGACATATCTCATCCAATTCCGATGGTGGAATTACTAGGACACATTTTTCCAAAAGAAGAGGGGCACATTCCCCCAGGGGTATCCATCTGGGGTCGAGATTCATCAGCAGAGGGGTCCGACAGATACCAGTACTGAGGACTAGAGAATGGCGCATCATTTGGGACATTTTCCAGGACATTCCAGAAGTATAGCTCCCAGGGTGAACTTTCCAGACTTCCAATAGTTATCATCAGAGCTACCATAGTCCCAACGCATCCATTGATTCCACAGTGCTCCCATATTTCGGGTATTATCTTTTAGTTGCTTATTTGTATTCCGGATAAGATCCTTTGTCTGTTGATCTAGTCGAGTATTGTCAGTTTATTCAGCCACATTCAACCATTTTGTAATCCAAAAAGATATCATAATACAAAATTTGCAGTCCTTTGTCGCGTTTATTATTTGTATGATCATTTATATGATGTAAACCATTGATCCTACACACACATTAACAACGTTTCCTAGAATAGCCAAGTCAGGAAAATTACAGTGGTATCAAAGCTGGTTTTCCTGCCAGCCTAAGGGGAAAATCAGATAAGGATCTAGATACATCATTACCAGCGAGTGGATTGACAGGAGCACAGATGGAGCCTACACCCATTAGATGCAGGGAGCGTTGCTACAATTGCAAAGTGCATTGGAAGCCAAATCAGAGATGTAGGGGTAAAGGGAAGGTGCACATTATTGAGGTGCACTATGACTACGAGGATGAGGAGATGCATGTGAATGCAACCATAGATGCCTATTTGGAGCAGTCCGATAAGGCTAGTGACTCTTGCGCATCTGAGGGACATTTGTATGGACAGGATTATAGTGCATATCCTTCATCTTCCCCATCAGGTAATGTTGAGGGTTCAATACTTCAGCATAGTGGTGACACTTGTGATGATTCATATGTGTTGGCACTTAAACATGATGAGATTAGGAGGTTGGATGACCTACTGGTGGGTGTAGACATGGCTTCCAGGAAATCATGTATGGAGAATGATGAGCTTCCTATGATAAGTGAGCCACATTTTTCATCTTCTCAGTCACCTATGCTAGCCACGACACATGAGGATATCAGTGGAATTCCTGATATGGTAGAGGAGCCTTGTGTGGGGATTGTACACAAGGAACATATGGATCTGCAGACCTAGGAGGAGAGGCATGGCTTGCATATAGTTGACCTTACACATACCTATCAGTATGAGGAGAGTGAATCACCACTATTGGAGATTCCATTGATGGACCAGGTTATGGAGACCGACAACTTGTTGGGACACTTACTCCCAGGATCAATCTACAGTGATGAGGATGCACTCCTTATTGGTCGAAATGACCATAGCATGTGCCTGGACACATCTGTATGGAATCCATGTGCATATGATATTAGTAGGGTGAGTGCACAGGAGGATACAACTTCCCATACAGGATATGGTGCGATTTAGATAGGGGTCACAGTTGGTGATGGCATGCAGTGGCATACAGGAGGACTTAGTAACACAGGGGACAATGGGTAGTTCAGTGCCTTATATTTTGAGGAGTGTGTTTTTGGGGATTCCATTGTTGACACTATTAGTGAGAGGCATGAGGTAGCACCTCAATGGAATTGTGACCAGGAGTCACGACACGTGGAAGGACAATTGAGAGTCAATGAGGACATGATCATGGAAGCCACTAGATGCATTGATGATACACATGCATTGGTGGCAGGTTATTGTTGGAGGGCCTTGATGGAATAGTATAGTTTAGATGGGGGACTTGTCATCGATGACTTCCATACACTCAGGGAGAGAATGATTGTGATGAGGGCCAACTACCAGCAATTGTTGAGGGATAGGGATTACCTATTGGAGGTTGGCGATATGTATCACAGGGCACTAAGGGAGCAGGAGGTTGAGGTGGACCGACTCACTCATGATTTGGTGAGCACACAGAGATTCTCAGAAGGCACACATACAACCCTTCAAGAATCAAAGTCCAGATTAGAGGAGCTCCTTCCGGAAATTAGACAGAGATCCACTACATCTATTTCAGTAGAGAGTCAGATATATCCCTCAGCCACATTGCGAGAGGATTTTGGTGGTTTAGCAGTGGAGCACTAGTTGAGGGAGGAGCATGAAGAGTACCCAGGATCACTGATGAATATGGAGAGACATGATCCAGAGATACATGAGGATGTCCATAGGTCATAGGGACCACCCTTCATGAGGGGTGTTGAGACAATTGAGAACACACGTACACATGGGGATTCCAGAGCCAGGGGAAGTTATGAGGACACTTCCATTTGTGTTCCAAGATTGGTTGACCTTCATGTAGAGGATGACCCCGTAGTACACCCAGGATCTAGGATGTTGCAAGTGTATACAAGAGATCACATGAGTATGCAGGGTCACACAGTGATGAGTGGTAGTTCACAGAGACATACAGAGTTGTACAGTGGGATTCAGGGGGATGCATTGGATTGCAAGGAGGAGATGTACTTAGTAGAGCATGGAGATTCCTCTCCCTTGCAACAGTATACAGATATGGGAGATCACCTTCACCATAGAAACAATTGCGTGAGTGATGATGGATGGAGAATTATTGACCCACAGTTGGTAGAGGTACCTACCATTGTACCCAATGGTTGGTGTTTAGTGATGAGTACATGCGATTATTTACCATGGGTGTCGATGGATGAGCCTTTGGTTAAGTCCTTTGGATTGACCAAAGCATATGATACTTTCTATTCCTATAGTTGGTTGCAAATATTTATGATAACCTTTCCCAATACTTTCATCATTGACAACAACACAGGGGGAGCTAGACAGTGGTAGGGGACATGGAGAGTTGGTAGGCCAACACCACTTGACAGGAATGTCTTGATTGCATTTATCAGGATAGGGGTGGATCATCAGGGGTAGACAGTTGAGGCTATGGGCGTGATGGGGAGTATCCTAGGCCATGGAGCAGAGGATATCTCAGAGGTTGCTACATATTAAGACTCTCATTGGGATGAGGGTGGAGTGCTTTCGACAGTTACCAGTAGGGCACACCAACAGTTAGTGGGGATTGGAAGTGATGAACTTCCAAATTTGACATGGGATCCAATAGTCCATTTGTTCAATAGTTTGTTTCATCTTATGAGGATCCAGGAGTGGAGGGTCCAGTATGGATACTTTGAGAAGACAGTCATGATCAAAGTAGAGCAACATTGACATGATGGTCCCTGTCAATGACTAGCATGGGACCTTGGGATTACATGACCATTTCATTGACTAATGGAGAAGAGCGAACGTTTACAGGGGGGAGTCACTTTAATTTTTCATTGAGTTTTAGTATTTGGGAGAGCACATCACTAACTGGTGATTCGTTGAGGTCTTGTAGTACCTCACTATGGCAGCAACATTTTCAGTCGGTGGAGGTCATGTTGAGTTTGGTATGGTTTGGTAGGATAGACCCATTTCGGGTTGAGGCCATGTGTTATTTGCAGGAGACTCATGGTGTTGATATGTTACATAAATATACTCCATAGGGCATTGTAGTTGACATTCTGATATGGGATATAGGGATTGGAGTTCTTGGTAGTTCAACGTTTGATGGAGTTGAGTTTCGAGTATAGTAGTTACTCAGGGAGTTGATTGAGATTCCTCATCCATTGATCATTCTACTCATCAGGAGCATGTGGGTGTCATGAGTGGTGAGCACTTGGAGATGCCACATCTTGAGGGGAGTCTACCTTGTGTCACACAGGTGGATATGGGACCCCGGTATCATATGTAGTTGGATTCAGTTATTTCTTGAGGACAAGAAATATTCAAGCAGGGAGGACTGTTTTGTCCCCATTTTGGGACATTATAACTTTACAGAGTGCTATGCCTACCAGAGTAGCCAGATAGGGGTGACAGCGATTTCAGGAGATATTGAGGGGTTTTATTGGGCCCAACTTGCATCGTTCATCATCAGGATCCATTCCACACAACTTGGTTTTGGTTTCGTTGCATTCCGACGATTTCCATAATTTTGAGTTATTATGGGTCATATCTTAATTAATTTCACTAAGAAGGTCATAATGGGCATATTACTTGGAGAAACCTCTTAGTGTAATAGCTCATCAGAATCGGGAAGAAGAGCACTACAGGATAAGATGATGAGAAGTGATTTTCAGTGGCCAGAGAAGCCATAAGAATGCATAAATCACTTTTTAGAGGTAAAATGATTAATTAATTAAGTGATTTAATCAAGGAATAATAGAATAAAGTAAAACTCACTTGGAGGGAAAAGGTCAATAATGAATTAGGGTTTCAGTAGTGAATTATAATTTTGGAAAGTTATAAGAGAAGAGTCAGCGACCTAATTCATCATGATGTAGATTATGACTTGTCATTGAGGAGAAGAGGCACATCTCAGGAGAGATAGTTCAGTGGATTCCAGGAGGAAGACACCAGTTGGTTGATTTCAGTGTTGAGAGACACACCCTAATCACTGGGAAGATCATTCAGGTCTTCCATCATTCTTCAACAACAATTACACAGTGTTCAATAGTAAGGATACATTCATCTAGAGTGAGGGTGCAACTTCTGAGAGGGTTTTTAGTCAACTTATCCCATCTGGGGAGAATTCTGAGATTTCCCTCCGACCTATTTGAGAGGAGGGAAAGGAACATATTTTGCCTGGTTCATCATCAAATTCCGACGAAGGAATCAACTGGGACACATTTTCCAGACTTGGATGTGTGACATCCATTGATTCCACAGTGCTCCCATATTCCGAGTATTATATTTTAGTTTCTTATTTGTATTTCAGCTAAGATCCTTTGTCTGTTGATCTAGTCGAGTATTGTTAGTTTATTTAGCCGCATTGGGCCATTTTGTAATCCACAGAGATATCATAATACAAACTTTGCGATCCTTTTTTGCGTTTATTATTTGTATGATCATTTATATGATGTAAACCATTGATCCTACACACACATTAGCAATGTTTCCTAGACTAGCCAAGTCAGGAACATTACAAAGGTAGTGGGTACTACATGTTACCTGGTCAACAAATCACCCTCATCAACGCTGGATGACAAGACTCCACAAGAGGTATGGATTGGTAAGAAACCTTCTCTCACACATCTCAAGGTATTTCGCTGTGATGCATATGTTCATGTTCCAAAGGAAAACATGAGTAAGCTAGACAAGAAGGCTGAAAAGTGTATCTTTATTAGATATAAAGATGGTCTCAAAGGTTATAAGCTTTGGAACCCAGAAAATAAGAAGGTAGTGTATAGTCGAGATGTGGTATTTAGAGAAATGAAGGATGTTGTTAAACAGGAAGTCCTACCAAGTAATGAAGAACCAAAGAAAATAGATTTTGATTTAAAGGATGATGAGTCAGACTCTACAGATGAACAAGAATAAGAAGAATAAGATCCTCATACTCCAATATTGAGGATATCAGTTCAAGAAAGAAGGCTATAAGAAAGATATACTCCATCTGATTTTTGTTCAAATTTTGCTTTGTCTATTACTAATGATGATCCTAGAACTGCCAGGGAGGTAGTGGATTCACAAGATGGAAATATCTGGAAAAGGGCCATGGACAAAGAAATGATAGCTTTGGATAAGAATGAGGCTTGGGATCTAGTGGAGTTTCCGACTAGAAGAAATCCCATTAGAAGCAAATGGGTATTTAAAAATAATGTTAATGTAGAAGGAAAAGTGGAGAAATACAAAGCTCGGTTAGTAGCAAAGGGTTATTCCCAGGTTGAGGGAATTGATTTTGGTGACGTGTTTTCTCCTGTTTCCAAGTTAACCTTTATAAGATTTATGTTATCTGTTGCTGATGCATTTGATTTTGAAGTAGAAAAGATGGATGTGAAGACAAAATTCCTACATGGGGATATGGAAGAAGAAATCTATATGAAGCAACCATAAGGTTATGCTTTGAAGGGAAAGAAGGAGCTGGTATGCAAGCTGAAAAAGTCCCTGTATGGTTTAAAACAATCACTAAGGATGTGGTATCAAAAAATTGATACTTATATGCTGGGACTTGGGTTCACAAGAAGAAAAGAGGATCACTCTGTGTATTTTAAATTAATTGGTGATCATTTGATTTATTTGGTCTTGTATGTGGATGACATGTTGCTGATAGGAAACAACAAGGAGATTATCCAAGATGTGAAAACTTAGTTGTCCTCTAAATTTGACATGAAGGATCTCGATGCTTCAAATTTCATTTTGGGCATGGAAATTAAAAGAGATTGAAAAAAGAGGAAACTCTGGTTAAATTAGAGAAAATATGTTGAGACAATATTGTAGAGGTTTAATATGCAGGAATTTAAGCCGATCAAGGTTCCTATTCATGTTGGTGTAAATTTATCTGCAGATTAGTGTCCCAAGACACATGAAGATGAGGAGGACATGTCTTGTGTTCCATATGTGAGTACAGTTGGCAGTTTGATGTATGAAATGGTCTATACTAGACCGAACATTGCACATGGAGTGGGAGTCTTGAGCAGATATATGTCAAAACCAGGGAAGGAGCATTGGACAAAAGTAAAAAAGATTTTCAAGTATTTGTGTGGCACTGCTAGCTATGGATTGTGCTACCAAGGAAGACCGAGATTGGACAGAGTGTTGGATATACATGTCTTTCTAGACACAGACTGGGCTGGGGATATGGATCGCAGGAGATCTACAAGTGGGCATGTGTTTAACCTGTTTGGAGGAGCAATACGTTGGATGAGCAAAAGACAAGATGTAGTGGCACTTTCAACTATAGAAGCTGAATACATGGTAGCCACTCATGAAAGTAAGGAAGAAATATGGTTACAAATATTGTTTTCAGGTATTGGGTTGGTACAAGAAGCTGTAAGGATATATTATGACAGTCAGAGTGCAATTTTTCTGGCAAAGACCCCGACTTATCATTCAAAGACAAAGCATATTGATATTCAATATCGCTTTGTTAGAGACATGGTTAAAAAAAACAAAGTATTGTTGATGAAGGTGGACACTTTGAAGAATGTTGCAGATTCATTAACAAAATCTATGAGCACTGAGAAGTTCTCTTGGTGTAGAGGATCCATGGGCATTGCTACACTGGATTGTTGACTATGTAACCCTGTAACCCCTGTATGCAAAAAAAACAACAAGTGGGAGAATGTTGGGTATGTATTATTTTCTTTGCATGAGTAGTAGTGTATGTGTTGCATTGGGTGCATAGGGGGGTTAGAGGGGGGTGTAGGGGGAAAAATCCCCCCTGCGCGGGGGTTTGGGGGAAACGCCCCCGAGATTTTTTTTTTTCTTCGAGAAACATGTTGAATTTTTTCCTCGTTTTCCATGTTGCCTTGATTTTCGTGTCCATTGTTGAGCGGTTTTTTGGCACATAGTTTTTGCCGATGGTTTTCTATTTCTAGTCAAGGAATTAGGGTTGTCGACTAATCCAGGTCATTGGGTTAGGTTTTTGTATGCTGTTGGCTCCTATATGTATATTGTATTGTAAACAATATATCATTATGAAGGAATATATAATATGTTGGTTTTCCCGGTTTGGGTTTCCAGGGGAAAAACTCCGTGTAATGTTTGTATTTTCCATTGTATCTTTTCTATTCTTTTATTGAAAATATGTTTGTAGTAAATATTATACAAGGTTAAAATGTACAATCAATGCTTTCAAATTTTGAATATGCAAGTGGTGCGGTTTTCTAATTTGATATTTTTCTTTCCCTTTTGTGGGTTTATAAAGCTGTTTCAAATTCAACTGAAATGTATGGCCATAATCAACTAAGTTTGTTGTCCTCAATCTATTTCGAATGACATTTTGTGTTGTTTTCATAATAACATCCTCTATATTAGCACCTGGTGTTATTATTTGTCTGCTACCTTTAGGACTTTCACTATAATACTCAGATCTAATGATGGCTTCTTCAACATCATCAACAACATTTTCTTTCTTCCTCTTATAATTTAAATGGGTTTCATCTAAATCAACGATTTATTCATAACCGATAGGAATGGACTCATCATTGGCCATCACTCTTTTGC
>JASDQU010737716.1:426783-440366 GCA_032191745.1 Picea mariana | reverse complement strand
AAATAAGGAAAGTGGGTTAAGATGGTTAGAAGGTAATTTAAATAATAAAGTGAAGTGATGAGTGTACTATAAGTCAAAGTGGATACAAAATAAATTATTTAAATAATAAAGTTAATGGAGAAATTACTAAGTGGACAAGAGGTTAGAAGTGGGTTAGCCCTAAAATAAGGAAAGTGGGCTAAGATGGTTAGAAGGTAACCCCTTGAGGAAGCTACATGAAAGTATAAATAAGAGGCAATGGTCTCTAATTTTTAATCACACTTGAGAATATTGAATATCTACAAGTGACTGAGGTAACCAAAGTATATCTAATCTGAATTTCATAGGGAAGGTGAAGTAAAGGAGGACAAAATTCAAGGGAGGATAAATTCTTTTGATGATGCTTTCTAAGGTATGTTATTTACAGGTCATCTCACCATTTTCACAATAAATTGTTTTCTATAATGATTTAGATCGTGAAATTAGAAGGTCGTTGAGGAAACATATCCAAGTAGTTGTGATAAAAATTTCAGCTTGTGGGTCATTGTATTTTTGGAGTTACACTCCGTGGAAAATAAGGTTTATGGCTAGTCCTAAAATGAGTCTAAAACAAATGTTTTGGGTAAAAACGTCATAACTTCTTCATAATAGATCCAAATTCAGTAAGAACAAATGTATTGGTTATAGTACAATATTTAGTATTTGGTGTACCATTTTCAGATCCATACAAAAAATATTCTGTGTGGGGCATGCTCTACAAGTTCGCTCTCTAGAATAAGCCAAAATTCAACAAGGTATGCCATTTTTTCTATAAATCCTTTTCTGAGAGGTTCCAAGTACCGAAATCTGGAGGAATTGCATAAAAGACACTGAAGAACATTGTTTACTATTTTTATATCTTTATTCATTACAAATACATAGTTATGATTATTTCAAGTTAGGGTTGTTGACTAATCCAAAATTAGTCATGTGAGACTAAAATAAAGTTTGATGAAAATGCTAGTCTCTTGTTGTTAAAGTTAAGGAAGGTTTGCAGGTATGTGATCATATACACTAGGTCTATTACAAAGTTACAAATCAGATTTGGATGATGAAATTGATGAGGGATTTTGGTTGAGGTACATTTTGGGTACATGGTTGAGACAAGTAGTTGATGAGTTGTCACATACATGAGGTGTATAGTTGATGATGTTGGTACATCTTGATGAGTCATAGTTTATGTGTATTTGATGCATGATTGGTACATATTTAGTGCATGGTTGATGCACTCATTGATGGTACAGATTGAGGTACAGGTTGGTGCATGGTTGATGCACTTGTTTATGGTACAGGATGATTATAGGTTGTTTGGTACAGGTTGGTGCATGGTTGATGCACTTATTTATGGTACATGCTGATTACAAGTTGTTTGGTACAGGTTGGTGCATGGTTGATGCACTTGTTTATGGTACAGGTTGATTACAGGTTGATTAGTACAAGTTTACAATAGTATATCTCATAGTGATAGTGTAACAATGGTTCCATAATTCTACTTTTATTTCAACGCGGTTGGACGGGGAAAGGACATGTGGTTGTAGCCACCTTCCAGTTGTATCTGGAGAACATAGGGGGTTGTAGCCTTCTTCTAGTTGTAGCCATATAATTGGGGATTTGGAGCTTCTCTCAGGTTGTAGCCTAAGAAATTAGGGGGTTGGAGCCTCCTTCTAGTTGCAGCTAGAAAACAAAGGAAGTTGGTGCTTCCAATGAATGTAATTCTTAAAGACATAAGAAAAAGCATTCCGTGGTTTTCTCCCTCTTTGGGTTTCCACGTAAAAACACTGGTGTATTGTGTATGTGTATAATTTCTCATTTGTTCATTGTTTATTTACTCTACAATTATTGGATGATAATTCTACATTGATACAACACTTGCATTATATGGTTAAAAAAGATTAAATTTCTCTATTACTGATTCACCCCTCCCTCTCAGTAATTAAACAATTGGTATCAGAACAGGTTTTTTCAGGAAACAATTTAACCACTGGAAGGAGATCATGGATTATTCTGAGAATGGAGTACCACTGTTCAATGGTCAGAATGGTTTAAAGTATGAGATGTGGAGTGGAAGGACGAAAGTATTTTTACAGGCAAAGGGGTATTATATTTTGCTATTAGTTGTTACAGGATATGATAGTTCAAAAAGAGAAAAGATTGCAACCAAGAAGGATTTCATCTGGAAAGGATTACCTAATCTGGTAAGAGAAAAGGTTGGTAAATGTTCATCAACCAAAGAAATTTGGGATAAGTTACATGACATATATTCTTCACCCATCGCAGATTCAGAAAATGCAAATGTAGATACAGATCAAGAAGAATTATGTTCACCATGTCAAACAGATTCAAAAGATGAAGAGTACATAATCACCATAGGCATGTTGTTTTTCTTTAATTGTAAAAAGTGAGAACATCTTGAAATAGAATGCAATGCCGGAAATGAGACAGAAAAACTAATTGAAAAGGAAGATAATTATGAAGCAAAATTGATTAGTGAGTTATATGAACTAAAATAAGAAAGCAAGTCACTCAAGAAAGAATTGATGAAACAAAAAGAAAGTGTTCACATTTTTGAAGAAGCCCAATAGGTCATCAAGAACTTAAGAACTCCGCTAGAAGAATCCAAAAAGATCGAAGAAAATCTTGAATATCAAAAGCAGTATTTAGAAGTCAACATAGTAGAACAAAAGGAAGAAGCATAAATGAGAGAGAATATATTGACATATCATCTTGAGGAAAGAAATAACGATCAAAACCATATCGAGGCAGAGTTTGGTCAAGAAGAGAAAGGATTTGAAGAAGAAATAATCACATTAAAAATTCATCTTGAAAAAGAGAAAAGAACATAAGAAGTCACGGAATCTCAGATAATGAAGAAAGAAGAAGAGGTTTGAGAAGCTTGAAGAAACAATTGTCACATTGAGAAGTAAAATTGTCAAGCTCAACAAGAACGTTGAAGATACAAAAACATCCACATCAGTTATAGAGAATGAAGAGAAGCACTCTAAGTTGCTAGAAAAGAAGAATGCAGAAAATAGAAAGAGTTATGTAGAAGTACTCAAAGGAAGGAATCATGGTCAACCATAATCTAAGAAAACTATTGAAGATACATATTCAAGAAGACCATCCATGTTCAAGCCAAAAATAAGCTTCAATCATGATCATGATCAATCAAGGAAGAAATTAAGAAGGAATACACCACAAAGAAGATAATTCACTCCCAGGTATGCAAATTTCTTTTATGGTCATTGTTTTTATTATACTAATTTTGGACATAAGGTTACAGATTACAGAGGTTATAAAAGAAATGTTCAAGTAATAAGTGCCTATGTGGCCCCATGTAACATTGAATGTTACAAATTTCATAACTATGGACACATAGCTAGTGATTGTAGAAGCATGATCGATACTTCCATGAAAGAGAAAACTGATATCATGTATAAGAAAGTATGGATAATGTTGGTATAGGGGCAGACCCAGGGTTAAACTCTAACAATGCACCAACAAATCCTAACTATTGGCCCTTTCATAAACACCTGCGAAGCAGATGAAATCTCACCCAAAGTTGCAATAGGGGGTTGCAAGACACATATGTCTACAACCAGAGGAAATTCAAAGTGAATCCAGGACAACAACACACAACAACCTAGATATCTTTTACCACTCTTAAGCTTACTTTGCGAGTTATATCTATGATCTAACACAACAATGCGATAACATGATAACAAATAACAAACAAAACAACATCAACCATAAGACAATAATATATACGTGGTTCACCCTCTCCCTAGGGATATGTCCACAGAACTGTGTTTCTTGATATATTGGATGAAAACATACAGTTCTATCTGCGCACTTAGCTGCAGATATTTCTCTCTCTTTCTCTCTTTATCTCCCCTCCATGCACACCTAGTTGCAGGGTTGATCTTCGCACCCAACTGAAGATATTGCAATACAGTCTCAATACTACTCTGAACAAAAATAATCATAACCAACAATGAACAACATACGAACTAGAACCAACCCTCCCAGGTCTTCTAGACCTTTATTTATACATTACAAGACCAAATTCTAGGTGTCAAAACCCTAGGTGCCAAAAACCTAGGTCCACTTGACCCGCGTTTTAAGGGCTTCACCAGCCTATCCTTCCTTCTTTTCCATGAGGTGCTCCAAAGCACTCATTGATGTATTTTTCCACTTGTTGAGTTGTCCACGATCTATCTTCTTTGATGCTTTATTTTCCCTGATCTTCTCTTTCAACAACTAGATTTTCCTTTACTTCGCTCCTTATTTTATTTTTCTTTAACCACTTCGACCCTTCCTCAGTTTATGTACCTTCCACATAGTTCATACTTCACCTTTCTCCCTTAGTCTTCTATTTATTACATAACCAAGGGCCAACAGGCCCCCACCACTCACATGTGACTCGTCCCGAGTCATTGCAAGAATAAACCTTTTTTATCACTTTGACTGTAGACTACACGAAGCAGCCTATGCTTTCTGCTCTGTCCCTCCCTATCGTGTGCAGACTGTCTTTTTTGTGTCTGGTAACCTGTTTCAATTATACCTGGTACCTAGGCCCTTCTTCTTTTGATTTTATTGAGAGATGCGAGGCAACTGGTTGTCATAATACAATTTCAATCGACTCCCATTTACCAAACCTTCTTTCCATTCTCCATTAAGGGTGTTCAATTGTGCAACTCCTCCTTCTATAACATAGGCAACTTCAAATGGACCAAGCCAATGTGTCCTAAACTTCCCTAGATGCTTCATGAACTTGCTGTCATATAACAATACCAAATATCCTTGCTTAAATGATTTCCTCTTGATATGTCTGTCATGGTAGGCCTTCTCTCTTTCTTTCTATGCCTACTGATGAAATCCTGCAATGAACCTGTCTTCCTCCAGTTCTAGCAACTGCATAAGCGTGTCTTGAATAGTGCCGGTGTCATCCATACCTGTAAATGCTGCAATTCTTAAACTAGGAACCAAGTACTCCATAGGTACTACTACTTCCAAGCCATATACCAACTTAAATGGGGTATGCGTTGTTAAATTCTTGAAAGTAGTTCTATAAGCCCATAACACTGCTGGAATTATTAAATCCCAATCATCTCTGTTAACACTGCAAATCTTAGTTAGCATTGTCTCCAAGATCTTATTGAAATATTCGATTGTACCATTCGCCTGTGGGTGGTATGGTGTACTCTTATGATGGTGAACTTCAAATTTCCAAGTCAAGGCTTCAATAGTTTTGTTGATGAAGTGTGTGCCTTGATCACTCATGAGGATCTTCGGGCATCCAAATCTGGTTATAATATCCTCAAAGATGAACTGCACAGCTATGGATGCACTACAATCCTTAACTTTTCTTGCTTCTTCCCATCTAGTCAAATACTCTGTAGTAGTGATAATGTATCTCGCTCCTGTGCGCTTTTCTGGTGGGTAATAGGTCCCACAAAGTCAATTGCCCATTTCTCGAATACTTGTAATGTTAATTGCAGTGCTAAGGGCATCTCATCCCGTATGGAAGGCTTTCCTATTCTTTGATATACATCACAGACTCTGTATTATTCCTTAGCATCCTTATGTAAAGTAGGCCACTAGTGTCCTCTTGCAATTCCTTCGTGTGCTTCTGCAAGAATGAATGGTCTTTCTGCCTCCATAACGCATTTCCTCAAGATATCATCTGGTCCCATCTTATAAAACTGTCTAGCTATAATTTGAAAGTCAGCAACGCGGAACACCAACTGTTTCTTATGAATGACTGTGTACTCGCAAGGTGCCATTCTTGTGGATAGGAAATGAACTATCTCGTCGAAGTGATCATCGACCTTTATGATGCCCAACAACTGTGAATTTGGTAGTGTATCCTCCATACTAGTAGGTTCCTCTCCATGTTCTAACCTGGATAAGTGGTCAGGTCCTTTATTCATTCTTCCTGGCTTGACCACAATCTCAAATTCATACTCCTAGAATAGTAGTATCCATCTGCATATTATTCTCCCCAACACTGGCTTGTTGACTAAGTATTTTAATGCAAAATGATCAATGAACATCTTAAAATGTCCTCCGAACAAATAGTGTCTAAAATTTTGTAGCACATATACCATAGCTAAGCCTTCTCTCTTAGTCGTAGTATAGTTCCTTTCAGCTGTGAAATATTCCTGCTTGCAAAGGATATGGGGTGGTCAATGTCTCTTGCACTTGGTTGTGATAAAACTAATCCTAATGCAATTGACAAAGCATCTACATGAACATTGAACTCGTTACTCCAATATGGAAAAACCAAGATAGGCGTAGTGATGATTTTTTGCTTTAGTGTGTCAAAGCTCTGCTGGCATTCTTTTGTCCATTGGAACTTACTATCTTTCTTCAATAGCTTCTCCATAGGTGTTGTTATCTGTGCATAATCCTTAATAAACTTTCTATAGTATCCAGTGTGCCCTAATGTAGTGTGCAACTGTCTAACCGAAGTGGGAGGAGGTAGATCGACAATGATAGAAATCTTGGAAGGATACACCAACAATCCCTACTTGCACACAATATGTCCTATAAACACTCCAAAGGGTGAAAATAAAATGCATTTTTTCAAATTCAGGGCAATCTGACATTGCTTGCACTTATCTAACATCAATCTTAAACATTCAATATGGTCTTTCATTAGGGTAAAAATAGTCCAATCATCAAAGTATGCTTCCAAGAACTTGTGTAAAAAGTCCTTAAATGCTTCGACCACCACCCTTGAAAAGATGGATGGTACATTCTTCAACCCAAAAGGCATCACAATATACTGGAAAGACCCCCATTCTATTGAAAATGTGGTCTTATGTCGATCTTCCTTAGCAATTATAATCTGGTGATATCCTGAAAATCCATCCGTGAATGAGTAGATCTCCTGTCCTCCTACATTATCTAGCTCTTCATCAGTAAAGGGTGTAGGAAATGGGTCATGTAGACATGCATCATTCAGTTTCCTTAGATCTACAAAAATTCTTATTTATCCCGAATTCTTGTCTTGGACCACCATAGGGATGATCCATTCAGATTATTCAACTGGTTCTATGATTCCTGCTTCCAACATTCTATCCAATTCAATCTTAAATTTCTGCTTGTATTTGAGATTCAGTCTCTAAGGTATATGCTTGATAGGTGTTGCATCTTATCTCAAGGGGATCTTCATTTCTCCCATGGGCCCTTTAATGCCCTTCATGTCTATGAACTTGGTTGGAAACAAGTCCTGATATTCATGTAATAGCTCTGTGATCTTGCTAATAGTAGCATCATCCCAATAGTCTCCCACATTTTCTAACTTAGGTGTTTTCTCTGTTCCAATATTAACCTTCTTAATTTTAATGGGCTGTCCAACAAAGGGTAATTTAATCCCTGGACCTTCTATGTCTCTTTGTCCTTTAGTTTCTAAGATGTTTACATCCCTCGGGTCATCATCCTCATCAACATCAATATTGTAGAAATCCTGTAACTACTGAAGAGGCACAGTCCATTTATCTCCTTCTTGGGTAAAAGGGAGGTTAGGTGCCTCCTCAAAGACCTTCTATCTTATAATTTGTAAGGCCTGATCTATTGTAGGGTACTGAATTTCAAATAAAAGCATAACTATAATGTTCCGAGTCATTCCATACCAGTCTGTAGTGATGAGGCACAATTCTACTTGAAGATACCACTTGATAGGCGTAGTATCCAAGGCGTTAACGAAATTATGCACCCACTGTTCTTTATGAGTGTTTCTCCAGGGCTCCTCACAACTTCACACATGGTCCTTAGGGAAACTCTGATCTGTATATCGAACTTCACATCCTTCTACGTGATCTGAAAAGAGCACTGTCAATAAGGTGCAACATTGTACCCATTCTGTAATGTTCTTCTTATGTGTTCCCCACCATCTAGGTGGTGTAGCTTTCAAGGCTTCATCCAGTGCCAACATCCTCTGTTGCACTGGTACAATTTTTTTCAAATTCAACTAGAAATGTCTCTAAATGATTTAGACCATCAAATGTAGGAAGATTAATTACTTCTATGCCAATCTAATGAATTGATCTGGTCAATCTAGCACATCGCCATGTGATGACTTCATACATTCTGTTCTGCCAATTTTCCAGTGCTTCCTCTGAATCTAATGAACATGAAATTTCACTTCACTAGATGAGATTTATATCTACTGTAGGATTAATGTAATCATGTTGTCTTCCTGTCAATTTATAGATGTTCTCTAGCTGATATGAGTGGTCTTCTTCCCTGATAGGTTTTGTGTATCTGCAACCTTCGTCCAGGTCCAGAGGTGCAATGAATTTAAGGCCATTACCTTTGAATGCCATTCTTCTCTTCTTTAGGTCAACAACAATCGAATTATTGAAATCACAATCAATTCCTAACAACACAGGATAAGGACAACTATCATCAACAATCTTAATTAATTCGAAGTCTGCAAACGTCCTTACCCTGTCGATGTCTACAGGGAAATGCTCTAGTCTTTCAAAGGGGCTCACCTCCTATTGATTAGCCATCCTAAGCTTGATAGGAGAGTAAGTCAATCTAGGTTTTCCCATCAGTGCCCAAGTCTGCTTTGTCACAACATTTACCTCTGATCCCAAGTTGAGGACCACATAGTCCACGTCGTAGTCTCCAATTTGAGCACTAAGGTGTAATTCCTTGTTTGTCCTTCTTTTCCTCGATACTTGATTCACATCTCTACTTAGCATAGGGTCTATTCTCCCAATTTCATATTGTCTTACTAAGTTTTGTAATTCTTGCACAACTTTTTCATCTTTAATCAATTGATACAAGTGTATAAGAAGTCCATGCGCTTGCTTACCTCTTTCCCATGTCTAGCTAAGAAAGACTGATCAAATGCTGGTGGAATTTCACATTCCGTTACTTCTAGTTGTACCTTAGGTGAAGAATCTTGTCCTTTTACAAATTATTTCCTTGCTTCTTCAAAAGTATGCCTCTCTCTCCTTGGATCAAACAACTTTTCCTTCTCTGGAACTCTTCTGATCCCTGATCCTTCTGCAGTCTTTCCTGGAGTTACCCCATCTTCTCCTGTAACAACGCCTCCTCTATTAATAACAATGAATTTGGGGTCCTCACCGTGAGGTTCTTCTGATATCAATTGGACTTGTTGGTTTCCTCCTTGTCTCTCTTGGAGTTTGGCTAACAATACTGGGCAATCTTCGATGAAATGATCAAACGAGTCACAGTAGTTGCAAGTGGTACACGGGTTCTGAAAATACCTTGCCAAATGTCCTGGATGTGTGTAGTTATAGAAAATAATCTGACCTCAACCTTGACCCATACCTCCTCCTCGTCCTCTTCCTTTGAATCAACCACGAGGGTTGAAATTTCCTCTTCTCGGGGAGTTGAACTGTGCATTATTTACTTCTTGCTGAGATTCTCATTGAATTCTATATGTATCCCTTGATCTTTCATGCATGAGATCGTAAGCCCTGAAATCCTTCTCATCATGCCCCACAGACTTGAAGAATGTACAATAAATATTGGTAGGTGTCTGGACATATTTTTTCATATAATAATATTCACCAATGCGATGTCGAGTTCTATATACCTCGCACCAGGGTAGAGTAGCTTGCCTCAAAGGGATAGGTGCTCCAGAGACCAAGTATTCATGAAATAGGGTACAATGCTCTTTGTCATGGCCTTCTGATTTACATATGATACACAAAATATCTTCTCTTTTATCTTTTCCTTTATATTTCTTCATATCTTCGACCTGTAAGGATAAACTAGTTAACTGATTCAAGATTTGACTCATACCTGGGTTGGATTCTCCTACAGGGCCTACTTCTAGTTTCATGGAGATCTCTAATGCTTCAGCCTACGAAGTAACCTTCTATTGCATAAGAGGAACTCTGATGTGTGGTACGAGAGTAACGATGAACCATTTTTATTCTGTTTGTCTAGGATCTGGAAACTCAAATGACTTGTTAGAGTCTTAAACCTCTGATCAAACTCCCAAATAGGTTCAATGACCTTCTTCTTAATTTCTTTTAGCTCTTTAATTCACTACGATTCCGACTTAGGATTCTTGAATTCTGCACTCAGCACAGTCTTAATGTCATTCAATGATTTAGGTTGTCCAGGTCCTTAAGCAAACTTCATATACCAATTCAGTGCGTGATACCTCAAGGTAGTACTAAACTGAGTTCTCTTAACAGCTTCGTCAATGACTTTCTTGATGCTCCATACAATTTCGCATAAGAACTAGTGCTGGTCAGGATCTTCAGATCCATCTCCTATGAAGATGGGTAACCTCATTTCATCTGCCATAGATCTTCCTTGGTTTCTTGACTGGGTATGTGCTAAATTGCTTGTAACAGTACTCTGATTGCTCTGACTACTCTGGTTACTCTGGTTACTTAATCCTACTAAAACAACAAGAGGAGTAATAGTACTTACTTCAACAGTAGGTGCAGTTCTTGAAGTTTCTGGTTCTCCTCAGTGAAGTTCTTCATATCCTACTTCCTCTGTTCTTGCGGACTCTGAATACTCTTCGTCTATTAGATCTGCTTCTTCTCCACTATAAAATCCCTCATCTCCGTAGTTTTTCTTAAATAGGTTCGCACGAGGAACCTCTCTGAATGGTCTCCCACTGCGCATAAGTCTAGCCTTTCTGTCACCGTCGCTGTCCAAATTATTGAACATTAGCTTCACTATATATTCAATATATTCTTCTCATGCAATAGAATCTTGATCTTCATCTTTAAAAAATGTAGGAATTTTCCTCTAGGTCCCTTAAAGAAATACCTCTCTGCTTGAATATATGATTCGACTCTGTCAATAGAAAACTCAGTAATGTACTCTCCAATAGTGCTATCAAACCAGAGATCCACTGCTCTAGACACAATGCTATCGACTATCTTGACCTTCTTGATCAGTGCTGCTGTCCAAACCACAGGTGGTCTAGATCTAATCTCAAACTAGGTATTTTCTAATATGGATAACCACTCGTATAACTCCTTATGAACTCCTCCAGATAAAATCTCACGTATATCGGTGAAGATGTACCTTCCCAACCAATATTCTGTACTAATGCTAGGATTCTTGTTCAGAGCTTCAACGAAGTCCTTCTCTTGTTCTTCTATCCACTTTTGAATTTATGTCTTCGATAGAAACCACCTTGACATTCCCTCAAGAAGATCCCAGTCCCGACAACAGAACCATTTGTTGGTATAGGGGAAGACCTAGGGTTCAACTCTAACAACACACCAACAAACCCTAACTACTGGCCCTTTCAAAAACACCTATGAAGCAGATGCAATCTCACCCGAAGTAGGAATAGGGGGTTGCAAGAAACAGGTGTCTAGAATGAGAGGAAATCCAAAGTGAATCCAGGACAACAACACACATCAACCTAGATATATTTTAACACTCTTAATTTTACTTCACAAGTTATATCTCTGATCTAACACAACAATGTGATAACAAGATAACATATAGCAAACAACACAACATCAACCACAAGACAATAAGATATACATGGTTCACCCTCTCCCTAGGGCTACGTCCATAGAACTGTGTTTCTTGATATATTGGATGAAAACATACAGTTATATCTGCACACTTAGTTGTAGATCTTTCTCTCTTTATCTCCCCTCCCCGCGCACCCAGCTACAGGGTTGATCTTCACACCCAGCTGAAGATCTTACAATATAGTCTCAATACTGCTCTCAACAACAATACTCAGAACCAACAATGAACAACATACGAACTAGAACCAACCCTCCCAGGTCTTCTAGACCTTTATTTATACATTAAATGACCAAAGTCTAGGTGTCAAAACCCTAGGTCCACTTGACTCGCGTTTTAAGGGCTTCGCTAGCCCATCCTTCCTTCTTTTCTGCAAGGTGCTCCAAAGCACTCGTTGATGTATTTTTCCGCTTGCTAAGTTGTCCACGATCCGTCTTCTATGATGCTTTATCTTCCTTGATCTTCTCTTCCAACGACTAGCTTTTCCTTTACTTCGCTCCGTCTTTCTGCTTCTTTAACCACTTCGACCCTTCCTCGGTTTATGTACCTTCCACGCAGTTCATAATTATCCTTTCTCCCTTAGTCTTCGCTTTATTACATAAACAAGGGCCAACAGATAAGAAGAAATGAAGAACACGTGAACAAAGACCAGGTCCCAGAGATCACAAGATTGGCAATAAAACGAGATGAAGAAAATTCTACAGAGAAAAGGAAAGATGTCAGATACAAAAAAGTTTGGAAAATAACTGAAACAAAAGAAGGACAGATAAATAAGGAATATGTTCAAGAGATTGTACTTTCAAGCATTGTAGTGAAAGATGAATCCATATATAGAAGAAAATAAGTTAGAGATCAGAGAGATGAAAAATCTACCATTGAAGATGATGATGAATACACATCAGAGCAGGAATTGTTTCGAGCCATTTGGCTTAGAGACTCCCAAATAATATGAATAATAGAAATGGGGAGTCTATGCAGTAGCTGAGACAGACCAAAGAACCATCATACGAGCAGCTTGTAGAGTTTGAGTAGACAGATTCAGTGCATTTAGTTAGAAAAAATACAATATGTAGATCAATCAGTTATAGTAGTACTTCATGATAGTACAATGACATATGAGTCAAAATTATGGATAATTGTGTAGCAGAGTCTTGGACAGTATGGACAGAGATGGATTCATAAGAACACTTAGCAGGTTTGGAAATATATATGACAATGGATGAGAGCATGGATTCCAAATTGAAAAATATTTTTTGGACACATGAAATGCACACAACAATTCAAATTCAAAATAGAGTAATGCTCAGAAACAACAATGGAAAAACTCCCTACGAGCTATGGAAAGGAAGACCAACAAATGTGAAGCACTTCAAAGTATCTGGAAGCAAATGCTACATCAAAATAGAAGATGGAAGAATAAGAAAGTTTGTATTTCGTATGGAAAAATGAGTACTTGTTGGTTACTCAAGTACAAGGAAAGCATACAAGTGTTAGAATATGAGGTTGAACAAAGTTGTGGAAAGAATCATTGTAACAATTGATGAAACAGGTGGATGAGAATTAAAGGAAGAAGAAAATGAATCAATGGAACAACTTTACGAAGAAGAAGCAGAAGATAAGAAGAGGTAGAATGGGAATATGAAGAGGATTAGAAAAAAGTAGAAGAGAAAGTTCAACAAGTGCCTCTAAAGACACCTAGCCAATGAGTACAAAAGAATCATCTTTCAAATTAGATTATCGGAAACAAGGATGTGGGAGTTGAGACTAGAAGAAGAATCCATTCACCAGAACAAGCACACCTAGCACTCTTATCTACGATTGAACCAAACAATTTTGAAGAGACCAACAAGGATGTATTCTGGAATAAGGCCATGGATGAAGAATTGGATAAAATTTCTTTTAGCTTATGCATGCTCCAAGAATATTAAAGTGTATCAGATGGATGTGAAGTCATCTTTTCTGAATGGGGAACTTGAATAAGAAGTCTACATCGAACAACCAAAAGGATTTCAGTTGTCAGAGAACACATATTATGTGTGTAAATTGAAGAAGGCCTTGTATGGTCT